>NMRB01000827.1:61216-82709 GCA_002633025.1 Notospermus geniculatus | reverse complement strand
GATGCTGGACGTATTTGTCGACCGTTGCTGATTGTTGAGAACCAGAAACTGTTACTGAAGAAGACCCACGTTGACCTCCTGAAGGAGAGGGAGTACAATAATTATGGGTGAGTTCCTCCGTTTGATTGCAGAGGAAACGTTCGTGTTAGTCTAGGAACTCGGACCTCAGATCGACATGTACGGTACAGATTCGTCTGTGAATTGGTCTGTATTTTCGGAAGTGAAAGAAAAGTCATCATTCAATGTTTTATTTTCAGATGGCAGGATTTGGTTGCCAGTGGAGTAGTTGAGTATATCGACACCCTCGAAGAGGACACCGTCATGTTGGCCATGACGCCAGAAGATTTACAAGACAAGGATGTCGCGTATTGTTCCACGTACACTCATTGTGAGATCCATCCCAGTATGATCCTGGGAGTGTGTGCTTCTATCATTCCCTTCCCTGATCACAACCAGGTGAGAATCGGCCGTCATGATGGCGGCCAGTTGCTGTAATATCAGAGCTTATGTTTAACTTGCAATACTTGATATTCAGCGCACGGAACTCGACCGATAACTGCCCACTATGCCATCAACTTCAGTGTTTACACTCGAGACAGATTCACAATCAAATCAGATTGCACTTGTCGAATACTTCATGTTAATTACTTCCTCTTGCAGTCTCCCCGTAACACATACCAGAGTGCTATGGGTAAACAGGCCATGGGGGTGTTCATTTCAAACTTCCATGTCAGGATGGATACCCTGGCTAATGTTTTGTGGTATCCCCAGAAACCACTCGTCACAACAAGGTCTATGGAGTACCTGCGGTTCAGAGAGTTGCCTGCTGGTAAGTTGTGTGCATGTAGTTCATGTCACCTCAGGTGCAGTTTAATTCACCCCCAGTTTGTTGCAGTGGCTGCCAATGTAATGCTATGGGGTCAATTGTCAAATGAGTAGAGCAAGAAGTGAGATCTTATTGTGATTCTAGCTCTGCATTTGTGCAGTATAATGTTTCATTGCCTATGCTTTAAGTTTGCTGGATCATAACTTCACATGCTGTTGTCTTCTAGGAATCAACTCGATCGTGGCGATTGCCTCCTACACGGGATACAACCAGGAGGACTCTGTCATTTTGAACGAGTCCGCCGTCGATCGGGGATTCTTCCGCTCAGTGTTTTACCGATCGTACAAAGATTCTGAGTCGAAGAAGGGTCTGGATCAGGATGAGATATTTGAGAAGCCAAGCAGGGACAAAGTCATGGGTATGTTAATAAGTGATGAATTCCACAGAATCACAAAGAGTGTAGCGAGATTCAAGTTTGACTTTGGCCATACTGTACTTTCATTTAAAACCTGATGAGTTTCATCATCTTCTACCACAGGTATGCGTCCAGCTTCCTATGATAAGCTCGATGATGATGGCATCATCTCTCCCGGCCTGAGAGTTTCGGGAGACGATGTCCTGATTGGCAAGACCCTCACACTGCCTGAAAATGACGACGAGCTCGACCCAACGTCTCGACGCTACACGAAGCGAGACGCCAGCGTGTTCATGAGACGGACAGAAACCGGTATCGTCGACCAAGTGATGGTCACGATCAACCAAGAAGGGTACAAGTTCTGTAAGATTCGAGTGAGGACCACCAAGACGCCACAGGTTGGAGACAAGTTTGCTAGTCGTCATGGACAGAAAGGAACGTGTGGAATCCGATACAGACAGGAGGTATGTCAGATTCCGTTCATAGTTAGGAGCTTTATCAGCCAACTCTGTTGGGCCGTCAGAGTGGTGAAGTGAAATCACTTAGTGCCTGTCACCCTGAGGTCGTGGGTCTTGGGTCCTGTTGTATAGCCTGTTCTCTGTCACCCTGAGGTCGTGGGTCTTGGGTCCTGTTGTATAGTCTGTTCTCTATGTTCTCTCTTCATTACAGGACATGCCGTTCACGTGTGAAGGCATCACTCCCGACATCATCATCAACCCCCACGCCGTACCATCTCGTATGACCATTGGTCACTTGATCGAGTGCCTTCAAGGCAAGGTATCGGCAAACAGAGGCGAGATCGGTGATGCAACGCCGTTTAACGATGCTGTCAACGTGCAGAAGATCTCCAACATCTTAGCGGAATATGGCTACCATCTGAGAGGAAATGAGGTGAGGTCTTTTCCCTGGGTATGCTGGTTTCCCCCTGTTTTTGTCATCAAAACTTAGCCACTGGATGAAGACCAGGGTGGAGTTATCAAGGGTCTGTTAAAGAGGAAGTCCATTTCAACTGCACTTAACATATTTCCTTGTTCCCTTCAGGTACTTTTCAATGGTCATACAGGACGTAAGCTGAATTCCCAGATCTTCATCGGTCCCACTTACTATCAACGTCTCAAACACATGGTGGACGACAAGATCCATTCCCGGGCACGAGGCCCAGTTCAGATTCTCAACAGGCAACCTATGGAGGGGCGATCACGGTAAGGGTTTGAAGACTATTCCAGTCTGGGGTAGGGGTAGGAAAAAAAGTTTGCTGGGTGACTCCCCAAACACACACCCAATTCTAAGTCCTGTTTTCTTTCTTTTCAGTGATGGAGGTCTGCGTTTTGGTGAGATGGAACGTGATTGTCAGATTGCTCACGGAGCGGCCCAGTTCTTACGAGAACGTCTATTCGAAGCGTCAGATCCGTACCGAGTTCATGTCTGTAACATCTGTGGGCTAATCGCCATTGCCAACCTGAGGAACAACACGTTTGAGTGCCGTGGATGTAAAAACAAAACTCAGGTAAGGTGGAACGATTGAACAATTTGTTATACGTTGTCTTGTTTGAACTCGGGTACAAAACAGCCAGACCTGATGATAAATTCATCCCTATGTTTCTATTTCAGATCTCACAGATCCGTTTGCCCTATGCCTGTAAACTTCTTTTCCAAGAACTGATGGCGATGAGCATCGCTCCAAGGATGATGGTGGACTAGATGTGGTGAATGACAAACATTAGACTGACACAGGCGTTCCTTTTTCGCACTGGACTCTTCCTGATAAAGGTCAATGTAATGCTGTTTGACAGTTGAATACAAGGTGGCTTCATTGTGGAATACCACTTGTACATTACTCTGACTGCAGTTTGTGGCCATAGGTGTGTAACTCGAAACAAAATCTCATCAATCAATGAGCGGAGATAACTTTATGTTGCACTTTACATCGTTGTAATTCTGATCATGTCATGACCCTGGGTGAATCATCATGAACAATTGTGGAAGGGTTAATATGTGTGGTCACCTCATTTGCTGTTGATAAAAACAGGATTCTTTATCACTGGACTGTTTGATGTCATGTAATGTTGGACGATGTCCTAAGATGACCCGGCTATTGTAACAAGGTCGTGATTGTGTCCTTAAGGAGGTATTGTGTAAAATATTTTTGTAACTGTATATAGGATATTTGTAACTCTGTATGCATTTATCTCTGTGAATAAAGTTGCAGTTGAAGAATGATTGAGTTTGATTTTCATTTGTCATGAGCCTGGACGAAGATAAGTCTCAAAACCAAACGACAGGACCAAATCAATTTGGCACATTTAATCCTCTGAGAAGGGGAGCAAGACTAAAGCCATGCAGTAGCAAGATGGGGTCTGACATGCCATGACCAGGATTTTGATGTCCTGAGTGGCATGTCCAACATCTCAGAGCCTCCATCCAATGAGCTTGTAGTTCACCGGGTTGACAATAGGGGGCCAGAGTCTTCTCTCATTTGAAATCGGAACACAACCTCAAAACAGGATTTCTATTTTCTGAATCCATCCTGTTCCTTGACACCACAGGATACAGAATGAAAAGCAACCTGCCATGGCAGGGTGTTAAACATAGTGGATGAAGAGGAGCGAGGTAAAAACCCCTGGTGCTGGAGGATAAATGAAAAGCAGATGAATGAACAAGATATTGCTTTGCAGATAGAATATCGTGAGAGTACCAGGGATGATATTGGAATGAAATCACACCGGCTGGATACGATTAGTCTTTCAATGCATAGCCAACATTCATTCTTGATTGAGCACCAATCACGTGGATTTTCCTATGTATTGGTCCACTTGGTCCTGCCATCTTTTGGCAATACGTGCGGCTGACTGGTTCTAATGATGTTTGACACAAAATCTGGACTGTACTGGGCGACTACAGGACAAAATCGTGCAGACAATTAATGCTGGCAGGGAAGTCATGCCAGCAGCAGGTGTCTGATACCAAGTGCTGCCATCTATGGAGAACAACTACAACAGATAGCTATGGCAAACGAGATGAAAGAAGGAAGAATTAAATAGAATGTTGAGATATAATTGCTTGTATTTGATAAATGCACATCAGAAACATCCATATAATACATTGTATTAAGAGAACTAACTGTTCTGGATATCCTTAAATGTCCAAACCATAAATACACGTCATCTTGGCGGACATCAGACCGAAAAAGGAACAAAAATATGGCAACTAAGTGTAGGCCTAGTTTGAAATATACAATTAGGCCTATATTTAATGCATTAGCATATACCGCAAATTAACACAATATTGAATACCTGGGACTTCCAGAATATCTTACAGTACAACAAGTTTTACACTGATGATACAAGTACACTTTGTTATTAACAATTCATATGTACAAAGGCCTTTAAGCAGGCCTATGAAACCAAAGGAAGGATGATATTTTTGCAGAATCGCACCAATATTGGCAAAGGACCATACACAAATATATCAGCACAATGAAGTAAGTATAAATTTAGTCACTAGCACCTTTGTATCATCCAAGCTGCCCACCAGTTTTAACAAGAAACCTGCAAAACGATTGCTGCTCCTTTACCTTATGATGCGATTACCAGATATTTCTTTACATGCCGTCGGCAACACCGATTGCTTCCAGAGGAATCTGCTCTCGATGCAGAACCAACCAGCTGATACAAGTAACTGACACCAATCATGCATTCCAGGGCTAACTATTCCATTCAGACCATAGCCTTTTTAAGGAATCAGAAAGGCCAAAAAAACAAATACCGGGCAATGGTACAGAGCCATTATAGTCTGCAACACAGCAGTGAAGACCCAATTTACCCCCAGCTAACAAGCTTGTAGTCACACAGTCATGAGTTGTCATACAGCCCAGCAGTGTAAACTTACCAAAACTCGTTTTATTATGATTTCATATATAACAATTTTTTGTATCAATCCTACCAATATCATGATATGACAATAGCTGCCACCGGGGAAAGTAAGAAAAAACAATCATCAAGTAAAGACAGCTGCATTGTAACAATGACACATGAAATAAATAAGATTTGAAGAGTCAGGAGTCTTGTTCGCTGGAATAGCATGCATAAAGATTAAGAATACCACTGTTGTGGTCGTCAAAAAAATACAATTATAATTGTTATTTCCTTAACTATCCTAAAGTGGACTTTCCTAATCCACTGTAGATGATTTTATTTCCTGCAGCATGCTGCCAAGAAAAGAGTAAATCCATTATATTATGAAGTATTAACATTAAACATAGTTGATGAACATGAACACGATGAAGTCTCGTTAGTACCCTACATGTATGTGTATTTACAGTAAATTCAATGCATTTTTTAGCAAATTCAATGCACTGCTTAGCAAACCCAACTCAATGCAATGCACTCCACAATTAATTCAAATGGAGAAATCTGTAGCCAGCCCCATCGTGAGATCAAATCTCTATTTTGTATTTTCATTTCCGTTGTGTTGGTATCTCGTGTTGCATCTTCTGCATTTTGAATGCTACAGATAAGATTTGTTCCACTTTGATTAACATTAAACAGCACATTGATCGTTTTCATGATCCTCTCAGGATTACTGGGATATAAGCAGAGGCCTTAATTCTACTTCTACTGGCACTCGGTGAGGAACACATTAAAAACAGAGAACTACAGATAAAAGTGTAATCAAACTTTAGAAATATCGGCATGTACACGGAACTCCTGATAGATAACTAGTTCATATTGGTCAACCACAGCTTCGGAGGAATTACCAAATCTGTGACGAGTTAGTGTCACATGATGAAGTCAATGGGAAATCACTCTCATAACAAACGAGGACACTGGGACAAACAAATTTCGTTTCATCAGTGTTGATAAGTTCAGGAACAGGCACGACATGATGATGCCATCATTATTGGACATGTAAAGGCAGTAGTTTGCAGCTCATCACTCCATAAAAGCCTACCGGTACTCACCCCACAATACAAGTACGGTCCAAAAGTGTCAGGCTGCCTGCCACTGGATATCTGAATAGGTACCGGTAGTTAAAATATGACCAGTCCGAGTTTTTTATGAGGGATAAACTGACATTCAGGGCTCGAAAAGTAGCTGTTTTCATCGCCATTGGCTACAGGTTTTTCCCATTTGGCTATAAAGGATTTTGTCAACTTCGCCATTTAGCTACAAAAATTCCTTGGTTTTCACCATTTTAATCGCGATAAGTCCTTTCTATTTCCATTGGCAGTATCTCAATCATAGATATTTGGCTATGAAAATTTGTAGACATTTAGCCAAACGGTTACCTTGGAACAACTGAACTTTTCGAGCACTGTACTTTTACAGATCAAGGTACTGTCAAATCAATTAAAGTAGTGACTACATACATGTACTTTTGACTTCTGTCAATCTTGTGAATCTGGAATCGTTTCGGAAGCTGAAAAAATGCCTCATTACATTCTATTTGGAGGAATGCCATTTGACAGCTTGCGGTTGAACCACATTTCAAATGTCAAACATCCAACATGTCCAAGGTCCACTGAATTCTATGCCAAGCGATTGGATAGGTCACAGGAAGAAAAGGTCACTTGGTTGGGCAAGTTCACATACATGTACACCGTACAAGTACTTGTATCAATTTCAGGAATGGAAACAGGGTTTCCGCCAGAGGGTAAAATTCCGTACCCTTAAATTTTTCCAGGGTACGGATCCGTACCCTCAAAAATGTTGGGTAACCATTTTTCCATGACATGCCGGACGAAACCAAACAACCGGCATGACCGGCGCAGGGATTTTATGCTTCAAAATACGCCTAAAATGGCACCAAACATCGATTGAAACCTTTTAAAAATCAAACAAAAAATTTTTCCAAAAAAATTTTTTCAAAAAAATTTTTTTTCAAAAATTTTTTTTTGGGTCCGTACCCTCATTTTTTTTCTGGCGGAAACCCTGGGAAAGTATCAGAGCAATCAGTTGTTCTGATCAAGACAGAACAACTGCTTTAACTTCAAGCAGAGCTCCCAGTGAACCCCCCTCAACTCAAGAATTGGGGTCATTTCTCAAGAGTCCTCATTAAATTTTGATGTACATGTATTCATTAGTGTCAGGGCTAACCCTACAATCATATCCTACTGAGATCACAAAAATCATAATACCGTTCTATCAAACTCGAGACAGTTTTTCAAAAGACCCAAATCACTAGGCTGACTTAGTTTGAATTGAAAAGGCACTATAGTGTAAATGAAAAGGAAATAAAACTACTTTAGCACCCAGAGAAAAACCTTAGAATGTCACTGGATTATCTCATTTATGCCTCAGGCTTCATGGACCCCCCCTCAAACAGAAACAGCTAGCTGCCAATCAAGTAACAATAAGCAGATAGGCCTCGGCCTGCAATGTAAAGTGCAAAAAGTTGGTAAAGAGCAGGCCATTATACAGCAGTCCAGGAACTAGGACAGTAGAGAAAGAATCATGGGACACAAACACTGAACACAACAGCTTACAATGCACAAACATGCCAATGATTATGTACATTCTAACCAAGCAGATTGTGCCCCATTGTTCATTTCACAAAGAGTGAGTTGAAGCCAGTGTTCTCAGGTTTACAGCACGAAAAGAACTGGAATGTAGGCCTTCTTAAAACCACTGCATGTAGGCCTACTTCCCCAGGGTACGTGACGGGCTGTCAGAGTGGTGCAACGGAAACATTGGTACCCATCACCTCTGAGGGTCCAGGTTCAAAATCAGCTCATCATCTGATAGAGATGACATATATCTTTTACACTACAGCGCAGGATTTCTATGTTCCAGCATCTCCCATGCCAGGCCCAGCGCTCTGAATGAAAGAGGCTGCTGAATTTTGGTATACAATAGAACAGCCATATACATGTATTGTGTTGCCGTTGACCTCACATTGTACATGTAGGTGACCCACTCAATGACGTCATGAGATAAAGAACAAACATTAACCTTGACCTGGAAAGTTATTTACATCCAACGGGTAATGATGATGTTGGAATAAATAAATGGCTGTCAGGAACACAACACAGTAAGCAGGTGTTAGCTGTTATTCAATATCCACAACATGGATGGTGCTCGCAATAAAACAGTTGCTGCAGTCTGAAGATATGGATGGGTGTCATGGATGTTGTTGGCACCAAACTCTGATCTTTCTTTCTGGCGCAAATACGACAAACAGAAAGTGGTAATAACTCGAACTATTCAACCAACACCACTCGGCGACTCATTTTTTAAGCCAAATATGACAAACAGAAAGTGGTAATATTACCTGAACTATTCAACCAACACCACTCGGCGACTCATTTTTTAAGCCAAATATGACAAACAGAAACCTGAAACTGGTAATAACCCGAACTATTCAACCAACACCACTCGGCGACTCATTTTTTAAGCCAAACACAAACCCGTTTCAGCTGACTGGAGAAGAATAATCCTTCTGTCAACTCCATGTCATGTCGTGTGCAAATATAATGTCTCAGAATTTATGTAGGACACGAGACATGCAAGATTTCAAACCTCACATTAAGCAATGTACAGAGCATTATTCAATTCTATAACCCGCTCCAGCAAAAGCAGGCGCTTGTCGCAACCGAGGAAAGGGTTAACTACTTTACAACACAACAGCTGAAATGTATGTGTTTGCAGGTTGACAATAGTAGTGGACAGCAGTGATAATAGTTGAGTAAACTGATGACCAATGATGATCACCTGCGACACGCGCCGACTTTTGCTGGAGCGGTTCACATACCGGTATACAGAATGGACATAACTTATCATTTCCTTGAATATGGACATTTAGAATTTTAAAGTAATGTTGAATGACACCCATCCTTCAGGGTTCAGGATACACCGCTGGGATCAGAACCCTGCAGGAGCAAAAGCATTCAAATCTCTTTTCTTTACCTTCTTCTTGACTGCTGTAGCAGGTTTGCTTTCACCGGGTTTTCGTGGCGCGGGTACCGGCCGCAGACCAATCAAACCCCCAAACCAAGTTGTGCCAGCTTCGCCAGAATCGGTGAAGCTGCCACTGTCTGATAATTCACCGCTACTTCTGTCCATTTTCTTGAAAGTATCCTCCAGATCCTGTGTTGAAGACCGACGTAAGACAGCAGAACTAGGACCCAAATCTTGCGGCAGAGCTACACTTGGATTGATACCCTTAACAGCCTCTGTGAGTGAGACCTTTCCTGGTTCAGCTCCTGTCTCAGCCGACAGTGGTTTGAATTCTGGTTCTTTATTAGCCTCGCTGCCAAGAGGTGGAGCCACAGGAACAGCTGATGATGACGGTGAACCCCCAGCAGTAGCAACCCTCTCTTGGTTCACCTGCGTGTTGGTCAAATTCTCTGCAGGATTTTGGACTCCTACTTGTTTTGTTTGTCCTTGCGGTTTCATGGACTGCGGACCATAGAAGTTCTGCATGATTTGGTGAACGCGTTCATTACTTATCCGTTTCCCTGTTTTTGGCACCGGTGTGATCGACACCGCTGGCATCGACCCACGACGATAATCCAAATGTTTCATCTGACGCATTTTGGCCTTCGACAAGATGGCGGCTTCGCACGCCTCACGTTTCAAGGATTCAATTTCTCTGACTGTGGTTTCTGGCACGTCACATTCATCTTTTGAGAGAGGCGACACTGGTCTTGGCTTGTCGTCTTGCTTTTTCAGATTAGCCAAGGTCATGTTGACGGGGGCTGAAGCACGGCGCTCGTGTCCATGGAGCTGGAGATACCTTTTGCCCCTTTCTTCTATGTTTAAGGTGCTCTTTTTTGGAGGAGATGAAAGTCGTGGTTGATACACAGGAGAAACAAGTTCTGGAACTGAAAAAGGATGTGGACAAGTTAGACAACGCCAGGAGCCTAGAGGCTGACTTCATTCTTTGAAAAGAACTTGATTCAAATTCACTTCATCATGTTCATGAATCTAATATTCTTCACAAGCAAATCTGCTGACCCCAGGGCCCATATTCACAAAGCTACTTGAAGTGGCTACCATGGCTACCGGTAAGTGTGACACTGACTTATCCTTTGTTCAACACAAAGTATAAGTATCCAGGGTTTCCACCCGAGGGTAAAATTCCGTACCCTTAAATTTTTCCAGGGTACCCTCCTGTACCCTCAAAAATGTTGGGTACCCATTTTTCCATGAAGTGATGATATCACAGGCGCTGGGATTTTATGCTTCAAAATACGCCTAAAATGGCACCAAACATCGTTCAAAACCTTTTAAAAAATCAACAAAAAAAATTCAAAAAAATTTTTTGGAATTTTTTTTTCAAAAATTTTTTTGTCTGTACCCTCATTTTTTTTCTGGCGGAAACCCTGGTATCATACTTTGACTTGAGTATGTTTGTGAATATGGACCCTGACTGAAGTGTAACAGCTGTCAACTGTGCTGGCGATGAAATCTTACCCTGATCGCCATCTTCGGCATCATCACCGGCCTCACAGCTTGAATCTGTCCAATCAGGTTCCTCTCTCTCCTCAGCGATGGATTCTGGGACACTGACACTGGAGCTGTTGCTGCTCTTCCTTGAGCCAGCGATCGCTGCCAGTGTCTCATGATCAAACTGGAGTTTACTGATCACTGGTAGAACCTTTTCACACAGCTGAATGTCATAGATGTTTGGGCTTCCATATTTAGTTTCCACACTTTTATAAATGTTTGTATTCCTTGATGGTTTAATGAAATGATCATGGGAGTAGGTCTTCAGGAAGTTGGCCGCAGCCTCTGAAGTATTTGTGGTGGACATCATGAATCTGAAATAAACATGTTATTACGCCATATAAGAAAAGTGGCATTTTTGCATTTATCCCCCACCCTAAAACTCTGTTCCTGCCCCTAACCGTAGGCCCCTTGGGCCTAACTCTAATCATAATCCTAACAATGACCCTAAGGCCAAAAAAATAAATGTTCCATTTCTGGTTTCATGATCAGAAGAAAACTGACGCAGTGTTGTGATGTTTTTTTTATTTTTACCCGGTACCTAGGCCGATCGGCTCTAGGACCTAGCCCTGCCCATGGAGGATGCCCTGCGTAGGCCTACCGCGGTAGGCTACAGAAGTTTTTTACTTCATAAAATCCATGTGTTGTATTTCTCGGTTGGAGGCCTTAAATATTTGAAGTTGACACCGTTATTGTCTATCGGTCGTCATTGTTCCAATAGGCCTAGGCTACCAATGGTGCAGTAGAGGAGTGCTGCATGCAGTCACGGTAGTGTAGCCTTCTTCCATCATAACCATGTCTTCAGCTTTGTTGCTTTCATGATGATGACGTTCTTCGTTCGTTGTCGTTGATGACGAAATATCCGGCAATATTATCGATGAGGGGACCCTAAAATAAATCATGTAAATCTCAGTTATTACCATAGATTTTCATGAATAACGGCTTGTCTTTAAAAGTTAAGGTATTTATCTTTTCATTACAGTCAAAATTTGGTCATCTTTGCTTCAAGAATCATGTTTTTGAAGCAAAGATTGTGGTGTAGTTTCGGTGTTTACAATCCGTAAAATCGCAGAATCGTGACGAAAAAATGTGGTCAGGAGTTGGTCAAAAACACACGATTTAGGCAGTATTCTTCCGTCCCTATATAGGAAACGAAAACTTGCCCACATTTTTTGCCCACATTTTTTACCTACTAACAAACTTAAAGACCAGACTAGACCAGAATCTGGGCAATGTGGGCATTAAATTGACACTTCGTAATGGACGGAGATGGGGATTCCCCACCGATCGGTGCTGCCACTGACGTGAAATGAAGTAACAACGGCCATGTTCATCGAGCGAATGTGGTGCGAATTTAATGCCCACATTGCCCGGATTCTGGTCTAGTCTGGTCTTTAAGTTTGTTAGTAGTTTAAAAATGTGGGCAAGTTTTCGTTTCCTATATAGGGACGGAAGAATACTGCCTAAATACTGTGTTTTTGACCAACTTGTGACCACATTTTTGCCGTCAGGATTCTACGATTTTACGGAATGTAAACACCAAAACCTGTCCACAATCTTCGCTTCAAAAACATGATTTTTGAAGAAAAAATTACCAGATTNGGTATCTCTGGCAAGGGCTACGACCTGACCAAGATTTCTGGTCAACCGCTGGCAGCGTGCCAAAATGTTTGTTTCACACAATATTTCGTTCTTCGATGACTGAAAAACATCATATATGCCTAAAAGGCCATTTAATACTCCCAAAACACGAAGTTGTTTGAGTATTAGAGCAATTTCAAACGAATAGTTAGCATGGTTTGTTGCGAACATCATGCCGCGGCCTCAGCGTGATTCGCCTCAAAATTAGTCGATTGCGCATGCGCAGTATTGCTGAAGTCGTCAGCCCTTTCCAGTGGTGTTGTAGGAACGTAAACCCACTGGGGACGAGTTTGCCTCAGCGCAGAGGACCGAGGCGGTTGGTGGAGGAGATCCTGGGAACGAGGCAAGGGAACGAGGTTGACTATTTGACTGTCACATGATCAAAAGTGTCAAAATGGCCGCATTCAGTTGGAGAGAAGCCAGTTCTTGGCAAAAATCAGGCATTCTTTTAGTTGGTGGAGCAGCAGCCGCCGCTTTGGCATGGTGTTCATACAAAAGATATACTTCTAATGCATGTCAAGACTTACCAGTTGATGAAGGTTTCGATGAAAATAGCAAAGTGAGTGGCAATCCGTGCCAGAACACGGCAAACTCACTGACTGACACCATGACACTGGCCACTGCACTGACTGACCATGCTGACACAGCACACACTGACACAGCACAGGAGGAATCAGGATACACACACACAGCAGGCACACACACACACACACTTACTCACACTGACAGTGTTGTTGCCAGCCAGTGTCACAGTCAGTCATGACAGTGTCACAAACAAAAAAATAATGAAAAGTAGGCCGAGGCCTAAAAGCCACTGTCACACTGGCTACAGTGCAATTATTGGCTTTTTTATTGGCAGATAGATGCAAAGAAAAGCACAAGAAAAAGCTAACAATCAGCAATAGAATAGGGCCTAGCATTCAATCATCATGGACAGGGTTAGCCTACTGGTTAGGCCTGTCATGATTTCCGTAGCGACTAGGCTAGGGGTCTACCGTACGTGCTCAGTAGCCCAATAGTATAGGCTGTAATCATAATAGGCCCCTACTTCATGCCTAAGTGTACATTGTATCTTGTATTCTGCAATGTCCTGGGTTATCCTCTTTCAGCTAGTTGATGAACTTCCTGAAAAACGTCTTCTTGTACTGGGATTGGACAAAGTTGGAAAGACGAGTTTCCTTTCCTGTATGGGAGGTAAAGATCTCACAACTCACCCCACCCCGACGGAGGGATTCAATGTTGTCTGCGTCCAGACTGACAAGATGTCATTCAATACATGGGAAAGTAAGTACAATTCTTGAGACACCAGATCTATAATCAGGCTGGGAAATCATGCCAGCTTTGATGCTCCAGGTGGTGTGTCAACTCCTCCCTGTTCTTGCTAAAGAGATGGCATCATTCCATACCAGAAGGCCAACACCAAGACCTTGAGTTCAATTCTATCAGTTCAGCAGGAAAACAGATCCCAGGCCGAAAGAACAGGGGTTTATTTAACAGTTGCTAAATCAGCTTTCTTTTTCAGTTGGGGGCTCATATAAAGTGCGACAGTACTGGATAAATTTCATTGATGACACAGATGTCCTCGTGTTTATAGTTGATTCATATGACAAAGACCGGTTGGAAGAGGCTGCTGGTGAACTCATGAATCTGCTCAGCGACAAACGCCTCCATCATGTTCCTGCCGTCATTATTGCAAATAAACAGGTGAGAATGGAGATATGAGTTGACTGCTGAGAAGTGAAATACGTGGGTTGGGAGAATATTTTACAGTTACAGATATCAAATCTGTACATTCACTGACTAGCGTTGTCTTTCCCTGGCTAAAGCGTGGGGAAAATACAGACTTTTCACATGTGTTAACCTTTATTTCCAGGACGTTCCAGGTGCACTCAGTCCTGCTCAAGTTTTGGAAGGAATGCAGCTGAGTGCAGCAACAATAAAGAAGCATAAGATACAAGTAGTGGGTACACAAGTTCCGTGGGATGGAAGAAAAAAAGGCGTAAAGGAGGCTGAACATTTAATATTCAATGCAATTCAGAGATAGGGACTCATTGAGAATAGGTAGTTTCAAGTTTACACAGACTGAATTGTGGATTGTGATGTTGCTGGTGGAGCAATGCCCTGGCATAGTGTGAGGTGCCACATAGTCAAAGAGTATGCCAGCAGCTGAAGAATGATCTCAGGATGATGTGAAGTAGATGTCACAATGATGAATTTCATGTAAAAAGACCAACAACCAAAATCTCATGAATTCAAAGTTACTGTAGTACGGTATATCATTTTCATTTTCGCACTTTTACAAGTCCTTTCAAGGTGGGGCCACACAGGTGAAAATAAGATCTAAACATTTTGTTTGTTATGTATGCAGGGCTTCCGCTAGCATTAGCCACACAGTAAATTAGGGAAAAATCATTGAAAATGACCACAAAATCAGCCAAAAATCATCTCTGTGGCTAAAGGAAAAAGCTGAACTTTGCCAGCATCTTTCACATTTCCTATTACTGTGGCTAACGAAAATTTGAGCCCAGCAGAAGCCTTGTGTATGCTGTAAAAATTATATTGTTTTGTTTGTTGTGGCTCTCGATATAATTTGTTGGATGAAAGAGTGAATGTAGGTCAGTCATATTCCAGATTACTGGCATGGCTCAGGTACTGTCCAGTTTAAAGATGACAACTTCTTAGCATATCTTGGAAAAGTGACTGCCTATTTGTATGCATACACACCAATTTTCATATCTTCTATTGATAGCATATTTATTCAATTAAGATGCTTATCTGCATTTCTGAAGTGTCAGCATATCTTGAAGTTGAATTAGCTTTGTAAGGGTTTCCAACATCACTGCCCCGTCGAATATCATGAAATTCTTTAGTGATAAAAGCCTTGTCACTGATTTGAGGCCCTGCCTCTGCCGAGTTTTCGCAGACTGGGTCGCAAACACAGAGCTACCTCGTGCCCTTAGTATCTGGTTGACTTCATGAATCATTAGTGAACACGTTGATACATAATTAGGACTCAGAATGACCGTCTATAAAAGCAATAGTGTTGACTGCTCAGAGATGTCTGACTGACAGCGAGGACACCTATCAAGTAATTAAAACATTACTGCCAGACTGCTGTTGAAGTTGAGCCACCTCTAGATGGCTCCACTGTTCTGGTAAAGAGTGGGCCTCGTGCTGAAAAACATTCAAGAAACTGCACAATAATAATCAAACTTTTGTAATGTATATTTTGTCCAAGCAGATTAAACATTCATATACTTATTACAAAATGTCATAGATGTTATTTTTGCTCATCGTGCTACAGACAAAGGAACTTGAACCAATGAATGTTCTACTTATTCTCTCATACCCTTCACTGCTGCATGGACCTCGTCTTTGGCAAGATGGGTCTAAGAAGACCATCGCCATCCTGACCGGTTTACCTCCTGCTGCCCGCCAAATTGTACCGTACATGTACAATACAACAAACCAGGAATTGTAATTTTCAAAAATTATAGTGTTTTATTTCTCGATGCAATTACGATAAAATTCGGACATATGTGTACATGAATAAATGCAATGCCACTGTAAACTCGAGCACAAAATCAGGCCCGAAAGGCTACATGTAAAATGTGATCAAAAAGAAAACCATGGATGAACCACCAAGTAGTGAAAGAAGTGTTCGGTACCACAACCACTTGGACTTGTAAATTCACATCATACCAGTCCATAATTCAAAACAATACAGTACCGGTACATGTATGCACCGATTTTGCTTAAAATTTCCTTGTTCACCAATCCGAATACCCTTGCCCACCTGGTCGGTAGGCCTATTACATGAGGTGATCACTTCTACAAAATCCCTAACTTCAATGGTTTTGCTGCTTGCAATTAACGTAATTATGCTGGTGTCAATTACTGTAATTGATGACAAGTGCAGGACACTGAACAATAACTTCCAAATGTTTATTTACATTCTATGTGTATTTACAAAATGTGATTGTGATCAAGAATATAAGAGTACTAAAATAAATGTTTCAGCAACGTCAGTAAATTGGAATGTTTGTCATGTCCCCCAAGAGGAAGCACATAAAAAGATTACGGTATGTTAAAAAACTTGAAGTACAAAATCATCCACAAAATGCAATTTTCTGATGACAATAATACTCAGTATAAATCTGTCAGTTGTTACACATCACCATTAAAATTCACGATGCGCAGGACCCCATACTAATAACTTCAAATAGTCACTGGCACACACCTTGGAGCAACTTACCTTCAAAAAGCCATAAAAATTACACACAACTGAAGCCTTTAAACCTGTTTTAAAAAGCAGATTATGCATCACCAAACTTATATGCACCATACAGGTTTGCAGGATAAAATCATTCCTTGTACCCAGCAAAAGGAACAACTAAATACCCTCACAGGAGGATCGTCATAATGAGGCTTACTGTACATGATGTAGGCCCTATAGGTAGCTTATCCCAACTCAATTTGATGATTCACATGTTTCAAAAGCCAACGCCTGTGTAAAAATGTTGGAATTACAAATGATCTACATATACAAATTGATGCAATGATATAAAAGAACAACAGCATTCTTAATCCCATTAAATCTAAAAAACCTTTACAGTGACATCTATAATTCTGATATGAAATAATTCGAATCAGAAACTGTATTGAAGTACCGTACATGTATAACTAAAACCCATTGAAGGGGTCAATAAAAAGTCATATTCTCTTCAGGCCTGATACCAGTGGCCAAACATACCCATGGTGGAGGTTTCATGTAGGCCTACATCATCAGCAGTCGTGCACAAGGCCCCCGCCCCCCCCCGTTTGGAATCGGAGCCAGGCATCAGGCTTCTGAACGAAGCTTGTGTTCTCCTTCACGGGGTTAATCAATCTACCTCACACCACAGTATCAGATTTTACTCTAATAAACATCCCTGACCCACCTGATGGTTCTTCATTGTTATCTCACAAAAGCTAATAGACCAGGTGGCCATGCTGTCACAATAGTTCAACTCTCTGTTTCCTGGACTTTGGAAGTACCTACTTCAAAGGAAATATTGTTGAGATTTCTTAACTCTCTCATCTTTGAAATCCACATCTTACATTATAATATACCACAGGGATCACCCTGAATAGTCAGATACTGGTTAAAACAAAGAAAGAACGCTGTCATAGAAACTTCTCAAGGAATCCTCAGCACCAAAAACCTTCATACATGTACCGGTATATATATGAAGGGAGGAACCATCCTTATCTGCCACAGGCAACGCAATTAAGGCCACATAAAAAAATCTTTAGTTTAGCATCAGTCAAACTTGTAAAAAGTGAGGAGGGAGGGTTTGTTTGTTTTTAATACTGAAATGGACTGTGATCATCGAAAGAGAGCTTGGAATCATTGCACCATTTGCCATACAATAGACAAATCCTTAGTATTAACTCGAAAAAGGTTTTTATTCAAAAAAATACATATCTGAGTCACCCTGGAAAAGGCATGTAGACAAGAAACCACACTTTTTGACAGAGAACATTATAATGTGAGAAAAAAAATGTTTTTGAAAAAAAATTTTTCCCCCCCCAAAAATAAATTTTTTTTGAGGCGGCGAGAAAATTCGAGGCGGGCGCTGATGCTAAACTAAAGATTTTTTTTATGTGGCCTAAAAACCAAAAACAAGGGAATTTGTCCAAATTTACTAATCATGAAAAGACTGTTCCAGTACAGGATAAATCCAGCATTGGTTCAACCTAACTTGGCTGCAGTAATTAATTAAAATTCCATAAGTACCAAGAAGCCAGGCCAAATTATGTTTACACCAATTAGCAGTCTCTCCCTTTCCAAATATCCCAAGCAGAGATTCAAAGGCACACTGTGATCTTCACACTTAAATTACCCAAGAAACAAAGGGTCACTGTGATCTAACACTCCAACTGTTATACCAAAACAGAGGTAGATTATCTTTACAACAAAACAGTCAATTGTTCAAAATCATGACCTAATCCACAATGTTGACCAACATAACACCAACCACTTCCTGTCAAAACTTTCATCTTATTCATTCCTTGCTGTGTGAGTTCCAGTCCAGTAGGAAGTTATTGTCTTCCACTTACAAGCCCTGTTATTATTATTATTTGCCCTTGTGTGGTCAGGGTTAATCCAATAACCCAGGTAAAGACTCCTTTATTTTGTTCTGCCAGCCAGAAAACCTGTTTTATTTTTAAATACCCCACACTCACAGGTGTAGGAAAGAAGCCAAATGTTGTTTCAACTTCCAGGAAGATTGCCAAACAAGAACGGCAAAAGAACAGGGAAGCAATTCTTACGACAACCGTCTCTTTCCATCGGCACCAACACCAACAACATACCCATCCGTTTATACTGTCGTGAAGCTCTGTGTGGGATCCAACCGCATCTTGCCACAAGATGAACGTCCTGTAAGAAAAAGATGGACCGATTAATGCGAGATGGATGCAATGATTGTAACATTCACGTAGAATTTGTTGGACAAACAATTTAGGCCCTATATCCCATGCGGTGCCTTCATATTTTGTCGTCCCCCAATTCCACAATGATTTAGTCACAGTTAGAGTTGGTATCAGGGGTGAATTTTATAATAATAATATCTTTATTGTCACCTGGTATACAAAGTTGTTAAACATGGGTTTTAGACCGATAAAGAGTTGAAAGAAAAAGAAAAAATAATATTATATTTACATATATTTTTAAAAAGTATGAAATGATGAGGGAGTCTTGGAGCTGAATTCACTTCTTAAAATTTTCCACTGTTTTTAAGATCTTCATGAAAAAGAAACCCACAATATGGCTAATGCTGTCATCACTGGCCATCAGGCAAAATTTAAATTTATCATAAATTTGGAGATGGTGAAGTGGGAACAAACCCAATACAGTCATTAGACATACCAGTACTAATGAACTTACCAAGTTTTGTTAGTCTTCTGATGTTGATTGTCTCCTTGCCACGATTCTTTGGACAATACTTGATTGTGTGAGCGTAATCCCCGCTGACTTTACAAATGGGGCACGTATAAGCACGTAAGATGGGGCACGTAACGACACCAGCAGCATTACGGACAGTGTGACTGCGATAAAGTTCCTCCATCTCGCCATTGTTGCGGCAGAATGCACAAAGAAGGGTTCGTGTTTTTGGCCGTACACTCCGTCCAGCGGTGTTCAGCGATGAATCTCTCAAATACGTTGGTTGCCATGGATCAATCTCTTCTTGCGGAAGAGGCTGGAAGCTGCTCTCCCAGTTCTGCCGTCTGCTGGACTGATGGATGCCTCCGTAAGATTCCTTCATGATGCCACCTTGTAGATGATCCTGTTCATAACCATATGAAGTGTTTTCAAGGAGTTCTAAGCTTGAAGCAGAACCATGTGAGAAACTGCGGGGACGTGTCCCGTCAGCAACGGAGGAAAAACTGTCTTTTCTCAAATTAGAATTGGTGAAGGTCACAGATGATACCGGGAAGCACTTTGCAGCCCTGCCAGGTGGTGGAGATTTCAGCATCTTGATGGGTGATCGGACCGGAGATGGTTTTGCTGACCCACTCGATGAACGAGCAACCCACAGGGGTGAACTGGGACCCGGGCTGACCTCGGAGAGGGCATCACAACTCCACGTGGGTGATGAGGGCTCTAAAGGGAATGTTGTGCCAGTGAAGGGAAAGTGAGAACCTGAAAAAAATACAATGGCTCAGCTCAGTCTTTCATAGTCAGTGGAATTTCCATTTCCATATACATTGTATACATGTATATGTACCCCAGGAATATGCAACAACAATGAACAGAAGGATGGGTCTAATCTTGGAGGAATTATACTGACAGTATAATTCCTCCAATGTCTAATTAAGCTTTTTCCTGTCTTCACCATAAACATTTCTAAAAACACTGAGTTGCAACAAATCTGCCTTAGAAATATTATTTTGGAAATGTTGATGCTGTAGACAGGCCTTAACTTCACATCAATCCAGCACTCTTTCATTCATTCTACAGTAAATGAGTTGCGGTGGATGAAGTTTTCACCTCACCATGAAGGTAGATATAAATGTGGACATTCTTTCAATCTAAAAGGAACAGACAATAGGCAGGCACGGATCCAGGGTTGACAGAAAGGGGGGGCGGGGGTCGACGGAGTCGACAGACAACGAAAGCAGGAAGCCGAAACGGGGGGTCTGGGGGCCCTCCCCCAGGAAAATTTGACAATTTAAGTGCTTTTAGATGCATTTTCCTGGCATCTGAGAACAAAATACTCGAATTTTTTATGTGATTGAATTTTTCTTCCAAAAAAAAATCATTGCTCTGCCAAAAATAGGGGGGGCGTACGTCCCTTCCGCCCCCCTCTGGATCCGTGCCTGATAGGCCCACATACAAGCCAGCTGTTTTAGCGAAGATTTAAAGAAGATTCTACACCCCACTGAGGAAGTTAAGGCGGGACAGAATTTTCATGCGACACAACCGCGCAACGCAAGCGGTGAAATGAGACGCGCGTCAAACGACACAATTTTAAATGAAGAATGAACGTGGTTTCTCTTGGATTGGATAAAAACGGTCAAAATACTTCTGTGAATACTTATAGGTAAAGGACAAAACAGAAAGCGAAAGATAGTAGAGAGCGAAAGCAGGAAAGAAGTGTCAAATTCATGAAATCGATCACATCAACTTACCGAACCCAAGTGCGGTCTCATCTCCTGCGTCAAGTGCGGGAAGGACAGGCGATAAAGGATTATCCCAGGATCCTAATGCGGGTGATCCACTGACTTGACGACGAGTTTACGATCAGTTGACGACTTGTTCACGACGGCAGTCGTGAACAAGTCGTCAACTCGTCGTCAACTAGTCGCAAACTGATCGTAAAGAAATGACGTAACGTTGAAGCTGATCCACCGAAAAAAATACGTCTGCTACAGAGCAAACTTTACGACGAGTTGACGACTAGTTTGCGACCAAATCAAACATGTTTGATCTCGTCGTAAACTCGTCGCAAACTAGTCGTCAACAAATTTCAGTCGTGAACGAGTCGCAAACCCGTCGTGAACGAATCGTGAATGATGATCCACCTGCCACGATTTTTCGTCGTCAACTAGTCGTCAACCCGTCGTGAACAAGTCGCCAACTGATCGTAAACTCGTCGTAAAGTCGGTGGATCACCCACA
>NMRB01000827.1:36437-60366 GCA_002633025.1 Notospermus geniculatus | reverse complement strand
GGGGGGGGGGAGGACCCCATCTGGGGCCCCATGCCAAATCTTTTTTGGCCCTGACACTAAGGGGAAGCTGCGAGGTTATGACATGACGTAATGTATTTCAGGAAATGGCTAGTACCATAAATATCGCCTGCTGCAAGAGCGTCTTTTAGCGTATGACGTTAGAACAACAGAGGTACGGTGTATATTAAACTTTGAAAATTATCTTTCGTTTCCACTTCGTTGATACGAATTGGAAATTTAAAAATTCAAGATGCGCCATAACTCTTTCGATCCTACATGACATGCTAAAAGACGCACTGGCAGGAGGGACATTTGTGGTACGAACCATTTCCTGAAAAACATTACGTCATGGATATGACGTCCAATTACGTCATGGATATGACGTCCAAGTTCGTATTTCGTACTTCGTTTTTCGTCAGATTTGCGAAAACTCCCTATTATAAGGGAGAGGGATACGACCGTAAATGACCAGAGATTCTCAGAAAGATGGAGACTACCGGTAGGTGGCACTGTAATGTGAGGAGTTTGCGCCATATGCCGCTAAGCGAGTATATTTTGCGCTATCTCGTCACGTCCCTATATAAGGGGCAAAAAGGGACCGAGCATCAATTAGACATTCACAGCAGACGCGAATAGGCTGCGTGTAAAGCTGCCAGTCATTCAGTACCACTGTAGTTCCATTTGTGTCCGGTAGATGGCAGGCACCTGATCTCTTTCGGAGCATATTGAGGTGGAAAACCCTCTGCGTACATTTACCATGGGCTGGAATGGAAACGTTACACATGAGTACAGGAGTAAGCGTCCTGGAGTGCGGCAGAGCCAATGCTATGGGGGGGGGGTCATACTCCACACTGATTAAGCCGTCAGTGGCGCCATCTGCTACTAACGTAACAAACCTGGGATTCTTTGAGCTATGTTGAGCTATTCTTTGGTTTCCATGGTTAAGTCAGAACGCCCCCTACCGGTTCCATGGACAGTAAGGCAATCCCTGTCACTGTGAGCACAGATCGCTTCATTAATCATCCTTGGGAACCTGTCCTCGGGGAGAGTGGTGGTGGCAGCACAGGTCGTACACATGTGGAGAAACCCGTCACTGGTCACAGAACCCTTCAGTTGGCAGTATTCTATACGGGTCACAGAACCTAGAGCAGATAACTTAGTATTAAAGATACACAGAAACGTGTGCGCTGGGGACGAGGGTCTCCTTCACTCCAGACGGCACACGATCATTTTTTTCAAAACTTAAAACTGAACTATACATTTTTCGACGGCGGTGCCCGCAGGATGTAAAAGAATCGTCGATCTGAGCAGTAAATTGGATCACACTCTCGCGCTTAGGAAATTGATCACACTCTCGCGCTTTAGGAACAACGGCTTCAAACAGGTCAACTGACAATGACTGAAAGGAAGAAAGAGGGACCCGTTGACTTTTTATCCCGCCGACAGGGCGGCGCTACAAGCTGTTGTACCCATAAGACTTAAATGCAACACCGTCGCGTCATGACCACCTGCAACAAGGACGAAACGTCGAAAAAAAGCTGTAAACGCTCGCAGCGCCTCCAAGTGGCGGTCGTTTGCAGGTTCCTCAATGACGTCACACTGTTTACCGTCAGTTCCATTGACGACTGGTTCTGTGATCCCTGCTTGTGCTGGTGTCACAAGATGATTCAGCAAGTTGGCTGTCTCTCTTTTTTTTCTCGTCTTCTCCAGCTTCAACGCTCTTCTCTGGCCTGGTTTTATTGTGTACTTCTTATTGATGTTTTTTATCACGTTAATATCCCAGTTCGTCTTTTCCACCTTATCAAAGTCTTTAGAAATCATCGTCCGCGTCCGGGCGTTATCACGAATTCGGTCGAATATATGGTCTTTCTTCAGCGGGTCCTGAAACGAGAGGTTCTGCGACTTTAGAGCACCACCAGGGGGAATTTCCGGGTCCATCGCTGTTACAGCGTCTCCAAAGCAGACGCGCGGTGGGGCGCGGGACGGGTGATGATTACGCCACCGGAAAACCGGATCTGAAGCACCATCGGTGTGCGCATGCGTGTGCATTAGTTTTGGGACGTCATGTAACAGATTTTCAATCCTTCCAGTTTGCCTATTTCACCAACAACTGCTCTCATCTACCACCGACGGTGTTCACCTGAGTCCTTCCATGGCAAAAGCAGACCTCACACTGATTTGGCCCGAGAAGGCTGGCGGTCACGCCCTCATTTGAGAAGCGGTGAAATCAAATTCCGTGGGCCCGCGGTGTTTAACGGTGTCCCGTCGGGTCAAAACGCATCCTAAAACTTACTGCATATTGTGTGGACATTGTGAGCAAGTTGGTGAACTGTTTCGCGGCCTGTAATTCATCAGTAGCCATATACTGAGGGACGTAATCGCCTCCTTTCTCCTGTAAGAGGCCGAGGAGATCATTATCGGTCTGGCTGGCAGAGGGGAACTTGGGCAGACGACACCTTTGAGATTGGCTGGATTTGGGTTTGGCATCTGAAATCAAAAACACACGTCACTAAGAAGAAATCGCCAGCCACCGCAGACTGGGTGATGTCCCTTTTGGTCTTGTTTTATTGGGTGAGCATCGGTGGTGAGAAGATCGCAGGCATCGCTGTCCAGCGCACACCTGGCGATAGACTGGTTCCCGTCTTGTGGATCGGACACGCCGCGGAATGGAGCGGCAAAGACAGGAACCAGTCTACAAACCTGGCGTCAACAGCCGGTCGGCTTCTCGGGGCGGGATCCGCTCCACTAATCGCCAGGGCCTGGTTCTCGACTCAGAAAGACAAAGAGAGTCTTACCGGTTGTTGGCAGGATATTGAGAGACACCATCGACAGCCATGTCAGCTGAAGGAGGGAAATTTTCATATTCCTGAAAGAAACGAGGACAGGACACGTGTCAAAAACCCTTTGGGGACCTGGCGTCGCAGACTGGTTCCCGTTTGCCGTTCCCGTGGAGTGAGCGCCGCGCTAGTTGACCGGCAAAGACTGGACCAGTCAGTCTATGGCGTCGGAATCAGCACCCTGGTCTGTCCAACTCTCCAAGTGTGACATTACATGTAATTCCAGCCCCTTCTTTTTAAATTCCACTGATTTGACGATGTCAAGTGCCCTCTCGAGAGAGGTAGTAAACATCATAGTTTACTTGACCAATCCTACTAATGACGACCTATATTAATCACGTTTAAAGTGCCGAAATACTCGAAACTTATTTGATCCACACAGAAGTTAGAATTATTGTTATTCCTCTTCAGTAAATCACATCGCCTCGCGATTTTTCTGGTAACCTGATCCAAAAATACAAACGCCGCCGCTTTGAAACAAATAATTGCACTTTTTTCAGGGAACGAACGGCTAGCTGGGAGCACGCCTCAGGGGTTATGCACAGGAAATTGACAAGGAGTCATTTTGGTGTCATATAAATGATGTACCACAGTGATAAAACAGATCAAAGATGCTGATAATGACCGTGATGCTGCGCCACATCATTCTACTCTGCCAAGTTGCCTGGTCGTATCCTGCAGGCCTACGTGAAATGCACTTCGATTCTGCACGAGATTGGCCCTGATTTCGTTTATGCTGTTTCGACAGGAAGGAATTTTAGAGTTGTTACGATGCCCAACTGCGACAAACTCCTCAGCAGTGCCGTCCCGTTCCGCGTGTTCCACTGAGTAAGGTAAAACCGTCTGACATCTGCGTTGGAGATTGCTAGTGCGACGGAAGCTTTCCTGGTTCCAACGTCCCGAATTCTACGTGAGATGTCCTTTTCATCAGACTACGACGAGCCGTTGTAACGGTAGCGTGGGTAATATGGGAAGTCGAGAAGTAAGAAATATGGGAAGTCAAGAAGTAAGATAGCCATGAAGACGTCGATCTCTTTGAGAGTTCGTGCGCCATGCAGAGTTCGTGATTTCCGTTTCTAACGAAAAGATGTTTCCTTTAACGTAATCGTGGTGAGCAGATTGCTGTCGTTTCAATTTTACGGGGCCAGTATTCATATTTCAGTATACCAAGTCCTCCATGATAACCCATCATGTAGGCCGACACTCGAGTGGGTTCCTGACGGTCAGATGTTTTGAGGGCGCGGCTGCTGATCACTTTAGATCTACCGGTCCGGTCCTTTTTACATCCGACGCTATCCGTTCATCAGTCAAGAGGCAGTATACAACTATACAGTGGCCGACGAAAGGAAAACGGACAACACCAGTCTCCTTATGATGGCTGTTCCATTCGACGTAAAGTAATGGACAGTAGCAGGAGCATCAACCAATATGCCTTGGAACGACACTTGGAAACCGGAACTGTTCCCGCCGCCATTGAGGTCGCTCTTTGATTTCTGGGAGGCGAGATTCGCCTTCGCTCTCGTGGCATACGTCGCCCCGATCATTGTCGTTGTGGGCACGTTGCTCAACATTCTGACCATTTTTGAGATTGCTATTGCGATAGAAGCTTTCCTGGTTCCAATGTCCCGAATTCTACGCGAGAGGTCCTTTTCATCAGACTACGACGAGCCGTTGTAACGGTAGCGTGGGTAATATGGGAAGTCGAGAAGTAAGAAATATGGGAAGTCAAGAAGTAAGATAGCCATGAAGACGTCGATCTCTTGGCCATGAAGACGTCGATCTCTTGAGAGTTCGTGCGCCATGCAGAGTTGTGTTCGTGGTTTCCTTTTCTAACGAAACGATGTTTCCTCTAACGTAATCGTGGTGAGCAGATTACTGCCATTTCACTTTTACGGGGTCAGTATTCATATTTCAGTACCAAGTCCTCCATGATAACCCATCATGTAGGCCGACACTCGAGTGGGTTCCTGACGGTCAGATGTTTTGAGGGCGCGGCTGCTGATCACTTTAGATCTACCGGTCCGGTCCTTTTTACATCCGACGCTATCCTTTCATCAGTCGAGAGGCAGTATACAACTATACAGTGGCCGACGAAATACATAGGAAAACGGACAACACCAGTCTCCTTATGATGGCTGTTCCATTCGACGTAAAGTAATGTACACGAGCAGGAGCATCAACCAATATGCCTTGGAACGACACTTGGGAACCGGAACTGTTCCCGCCGCCATTGAGGTCGCTCTTTGACTTCTGGGAGGCGAGATTCGCCTTCGCTCTCGTGGCATACGTCGCCCCGATCATTGTCGTTGTGGGCACGTTGCTCAACATTCTGACCATTTTCACCATTTCCAGTGGTAAAATAGGCAACAGTTCCACTCGTATTCTCCTCATAGCCCTCTCTCTCAGTGACACAGTTGTTTTATTCGTCTGCTGTCTTGAGTTTAGTTTGTATTCATCTTATAACATCGACGTGCAGCAGGTTTCTGACTTCCTGTGCAAGGCCCAGTGGAATCTAATGGACACATCTATCGTCATCTCTTCCTGGATGGTATTTCTCCTGACCGTCGATCGGCTGATCAGCGTCGTCTTCCCGCTGAGAGTCCGCCAGATATGCACCAAGAAAACCGTTTACTCTTCAATTCTAACCGTTATCGTCACAACCTTTGCACTTTTTTCCTACAGTTGGACCAACAGGAAGTTAACTGATGGTGGTCAGTGTGAACTTTGCGGTAGGCCAGGCATCACTAACTTTTTAAAAACGTTTTCGCCTCTTTTGCGATTGCTCATGTACACTGTCATTCCTTTTGTTGGTATCTCCACATGTAACATTCTCATCATAGGTAAGCTCATCGCAAACAGAAGACAGGTGAAAAAATTACAGGCCGAATGCAGGACAAGGGACGCCAAGGAAAATCGAAATATTACCACCATGCTACTGCTTGTTAGCATAACCTTCTTAGCACTTACACTGCCTGTTGAAATCAATTTCATAATTAACAAGGCGGACGGCCAATATATGGGCGAGTCGTCGCGACACAGGCATGCGCGGGAACACCTCCTTGACGATGCCCTCATGATACTATCATGCTTAAACAATGCTATTAATTTCATTCTTTATTCGATCAGCGGGTCACAATTTCGAGATGCATTCCGAAAACAGGTTAAGAAAGTTTGGGATGCCATTGCTGATCGAGCGTTTTCGCCAATATAGCGAAGAACGTGTTACACAGAGAGTTTTTTTGCCAACCTCCCTTAAAGTGCAGTTTCGCATCCCCGTGTGACCCGCACGCTTCCTAAACTTACTGCATATTGTGTGGACATAGTGAGCAACTTGGTGAACTGTGTCGCGGCCTGTAATTCATCAGTAGCCATATACCGAGGGACATAATCGCCTCCTTTCTCTGTAAGAGGCCGAGGAGATCATTATCGGTCTGGCTGGCAGAGGGAAACTTGGGCAGACGACACCTTTGAGATCGGCTGGATTTGGGTTTGGCACCTGAAATCAAAAACATACGTCACTAAGAAGAAATCGCCAGCCACCGCAGACTAGGTGATGTCACTTTTGGTCTTGTTTTATTGGGTGAGCATCGGAGGTGAGAAGATCGCACGCATCGCTGTCCAGCGCACACCTGGCGATAGACTGGTTCCCGTCTTGTGGATCGGACAGTAACGAATGGAGCGGCAAAGAGAGGAACCAGTCTAACCTGGCGTCAACAGCCAGTCGGCTTCGCGGGGCGGGACCCGCTCCACTAATCGCCAGGGCTGGTTCTCGACTAGAAAAAACAAAGAGAGTCTTACCGGTTGTTGGTAGAATATTCAGAGACAGCATTGACAGCCATGTTAGCTGAAGGAGTGGGATTTTCATATTCCTGAAAGAAACCAGGACACGACACGTGTCAAAAACCTTTTGGGACCTGGCGTCGCACACTGGTTCCCGTTTGCCGTCCCCGTGGAGTGAGCGCCGCGCCGCTTTGAAACATATACATGTAATTGCACCTTTTTTCAGGGAACGAACGGCTAGCTGGGAGCATCCCTCGGGGGTTATGCACATGAAATTGGCAAGGACTCATTTTGGTGTCATATAAATGATGCACCACAGTGATAAAACAGATCAAAGATGCTGATAATGACCGTGATGCAGCACCACATCATTCTGTAAGTTGCCTGGTCGTATCCTGCAGGCCTACGTGAAATGCACTTCGATTCTGCACGAGATTGGCCCTGATTTCTTTTATGCTGTTTCGACAGGAAGGAATTTTAGAGTTGTTACGATGCCCAACTGCGACAAACTCCTCCGCACTCCCGTCCCACTCCGCATGTTCCACTGAGTAAGTAAAACCGTCTGACATCTGCGTTGGAGATTGCTAGTGCGATAGAAGCTTTCCTGGTTCCAACGTCCCGAATTCTACGCGAGAGGTCCTTTTCATCAGACTACGACGAGCCGTTGTAACGGTAGCGTGGGTAATATGGGAAGTCGAGAAGTAAGAAATATGGGAAGTCAAGAAGTAAGATAGCCATGAAGACGTCGATCTCTTGAGAGTTCGTGCGCCATGCAGAGTTCGTGATTTCCGTTTCTAACGAAAAGATGTTTCCTTTAACGTAATCGTGGTGAGCAGATTGCTGTCGTTTCAATTTTACGGGGCCAGTTTTCATATTTCAGTACCAAGTCCTCCATGATAACTCATCATGTAGGCCGACACTCGAGTGGGTTCCTGACGGTCAGATGTTTTGAGGGCGCGGCTGCTGATCACTTGTAGATCTTTCGGTCCGGTCCTTTTTACATCCGACACTATCCTTTCATCAGTCGAGAGCGGCAGTGTACACTACAGTGGCCGACGAAATTCGCAGGTAAACGGACTACACTAGCCTCCTGCATGATGGCTGTTCCATTCGACGTAAAGTAATGTACACGAGCAGGAGCATCAACCAATATGCCTTGGAACGACACTAGGGAACCGGAACTATTCCCGCCGCCATTGAGGTCGCTCTTTGACTTCTGGGAGGCGAGATTCGCCTTCGCTCTCGTGGCATACGTCGCCCCGATCATTGTCGTTGTGGGCATGTTGCTCAACATTCTGACCATTTTCACCATTTCCAGTGGTAAAATAGGCAACAGTTCCACTCGTATTCTCCTCATAGCCCTCTCTCTCAGTGACACAGTTGTTTTATTCGTCTGCTGTCTTGAGTTCAGTTTGTATTCAGCTTATAACATCGACGTGCAGCAGGTTTCTGACTTCCTGTGCAAGGCTCAGTATAATCTAATGGACACATCTATCGTCATCTCTTCCTGGATGGTCTTTCTCCTGACCGTCGATCGGCTGATCAGCGTCGTCTTCCCGCTGAGAGTCCGCCAGATATGCACCAAGAAAACCGTTTACTCTTCAATTCTAATCGTTATCGCCACAACCTTTGCACTTTTTTCCTACAGTTGGACCAACAGGAAGTTAACTGATGGTGGTCAGTGTGAACTTTTCGGTAGGCCAGGCATCACTAACTTTTTAAAAACGTTTTCGCCTCTTTTGCGATTGCTCATGTACACTATCATTCCTTTTGTTGGTATCTCCACATGTAACATTCTCATCATAGGTAAGCTCATCGCAAACAGAAGACAGGTGAAAAAATTACAGGCCGAATGCAGGACAAGGGACGCCAAGGAAAATCGAAATATCACCACCATGCTACTGCTTGTTAGCATAACCTTCTTAGCACTTACACTGCCTGTTGAAATCAATTACTTACTTAACAAAGCGGACGGCCACTATATGGGCGAGTCGCGACACAGGCTTGCGCGGGAACACCTCCGTCACGATGCCCTCATGATACTATCATGCTTAAACAATGCTATTAATTTTATTCTTTATTCGATCAGCGGGTCACAATTTCGAGATGCATTCCGAAAACAGGTTAAGAAAGTTTGGGATGCCATTGCTGATTGTGCGTTTTCGCCAATATAGCGAAGAACGTGTTACACAGAGAGTTGTTTTGCCAACCTCCCGAAATGCCAAGGCGAACGGCGAGAACACCGAACAAAAGGATGGACGTTCGCGTTGGCGTTTCGGGGGCTTGCGATTCTGCCCAGCACGAACAGCGGATGTATGTCACGTGATCGGAACAGAAACGAATCATGATTTAGAAGGCGTGTCTAAAGAAGACTTCCTTGACCACTCAGCGTAGCTGTACAGAATGGATCAACCAATCGCCGGTCAGAACATGGCGCACGTGTGCAGAGTCACTGATGGGACGTACCATCCTGTCTTATTCGTCCCTGTTAACTCAAAAAAGGGGGTTTTAAGCCGAGGATGATACTCCTTCCACTGATCACGAATTCCACAACGTCTCCGAGGCCTTGTACCCCAGGAAATAGGCGATGCCCCCGCGACTGAGTTGTCATTTGTTAAGTTCCGTGGTTTCCATACGTTTTCATGAAAACCACATTAATTTCAACCACAAAATGCATGAAAAGCTGATCCTCATTTCATTCATTTAATTTCATAATATCTCCAAAATGAAAAATGCCCCAGACCACCTAAGGCCTGTTCTCAATGAGGAAAACTAGGCCTAGATCCGAAGACTAAGCCAATTGTGTTTTGATAAATATCGTGTGTACAACATGATATATGAGCATTTTGCATACAAAATGCTTGTATTTTGATAAATAACTCAGAACACAATGGGTGTTCTATTTCCGCCGTGGGCTCTCAAAATCCCAAAGCCGATATCCCGTGCGGATGACAGGCCGGTGTTCGGGGGTCAGATAATTCACCCCATCCTTTCTAAAGGCCTACCGCGGAGCGCAACATGTATTCAAACGTTCATTAAGAGCTTTTCGTGATAGTAAACACCACAACAAAAGCCTTAATCTTAAGAACGAAAAATATATGATATTATCATTGAAATCTAATGGCACAAACGGCGTGCATGAAGAAAGAGAGGAAGTTCTGAATGAACTCTTGCCGAGTTTTTACATATTTCACCATAAAGGCTAGGTTTTACCCATTGTGGTTTAAGATATATGATAGCGCTAAAAGCACGAACAGGTAAAGCTAAAAGGAAGGGTGGACGGCAAGGCTTTGCTCAAGGAAGGATCTAAAGGAGAGTTAGAAAAGACGGCCGAGCGGACTACTTACCTCAAGGAATAGGTAAGGTAATTGTTATTTCTTCAAGAGTTAGATCACTCCATTTTACTCCATTATGATGACATGGAGACCAAAATCCAGCTAGAATATGCTTCAAAAACCGACCGAAGGATTACTGGGACTCCATGCGCGCGGAGTCGCAATCGCCGGCGGAGTGATTTTCTTGCCGACTCTTGGACGAAAGCCGATGTCCCGCCTTCGTAATTCCACGGCGAGGTAGGATTCCTCTCGTGACGTAACTGGCCCGCGCGCGATAATGGGGTAGAATTTGTAGACATACACCGACCGTCCGTGATCCAAAATCTCCGTTTGATAACGCCGTGTGGTCACTCCCAGTGAAATGACAGCGTGTCCTTGTAGTTCGAGGAAATATCGATTATGAGGTCTTTACATTGAAGTTGACCTCAGGAAAACAGAGTAGGCCTACTATCAGGACAAGCATTACAACCACCCCTACAATAGGCTCTGACCACCGGGGCACCGTCCCTGTTAAAGCGAACTCTTCACATTCACACGTGTGGAGTTATATCACCTCCCACCAGGGGGCACTGCAGGGTTCCCCAGTGAAATTTCGATATCATCCTTGCACAATGCAAAGAGCATTATGCAATGAATGCAGTTATAAGCCTGGATAATTAACAATATCAGACGCATGATGGGAAATCGTATCGTATCTTTAAATTGACAGTGTTGAGAGGGTGGCGGACCTTGACAGAAGGGCGCCATCTATGATCGGTCTTCGAAGACTTTGCGACAATGGCAATGATGCCTCTTTAATGTCAGATTTCCTGAGGTGAAATTCATTCGAGTTTGATACTTGTGATTCAAATACATGTAAATATAATGCACAGGCACATGTACATGTCGTCCAGTCTTCTAAGTTCATTGACCGACGAGGGTCAACGAGTCCGTTGCTAGGCCTATAAGCAACACACTCCTTCCGACTTGTTAAAGACATTTTCCATTGCTTTTTCCATCAGGCTGTACTCAGGCCTACTTGGTCATTAGCTGGACAGGAGAGTACTGTCCTACTGATAGAAAAACATGGTAGACGCCCTCCGGCAAGCACGTCATTAACGTATCAGATTTAAAGCACATTTAGTTTGGCCCCACCTTCAACTGACGACGAGGAGTATATATTTCTGTCCTCTGGTTCATTTTCAGAAGTGCATCTAAAATCAAAAGGTTGGACCGCGTGTATAGATCCAGAGAACTACTAAAGCATACTCGATTTTCGCTTGGAACTGCAGAAAGATTTCACGATGTCCGGTAGAGTGGGACTTTTGTCCCTCTGTCTCTTGGCGGTCATCGGAATCAAATATGCGGGTACGTATTTCTTTGCCTTCAGAACACATGCTGGGCGAGTTTTTATCATATAAACCCACATTAGCGGACTTTTTTTAACGAAACACCACGTTCTTCACGATGCTTCATTTTGAACCATCAAGGGTTGCGGCTGCCAGTCGGGCTAAGGACTTCACTCTGAGGACAGTCCGAAGGCGAAGTGAGCGTAGTCCTCGACTTTCAACATGCAATCTACTGCCATGGCCATTTTAGGTTCCTCGCCACGCCATCCAATTGGTGAGCTCCCTATCACGTGACTCCTTGGATAAACCATGCCACAGTAGCGAAAAAGACACATGGTAACACCAATATGGTAGCCTTAGGCAAGGAAACACGGTGCTGATTTTGATAGGCCTATTTCAGAGGGTGATGGGTGTGTCGTCCCGCCCGCATGGAGGAAGCACAACTCTTATCTGAAGCGGTCGTATCCACCAATGACCGACATCACGTTGAAATGTCCTGGTAAGCTCCGTCTGGTGGCCGATTTGAGAAGCAGACAAGGCATCGTCATGTGTTTGTTTGGCGGGAAATGGAATTATGGTTCGTCGAAGATCTGCGAACCACGTGAGTATGTTTTGTAATCACTCAGGGATCATCATATATTCTCCTGGCCCCTGGCAGGAGACTACGTCCGAGAGTTCCCGGATGATAATGAGATCGTAGGCTCATTTTATACATGTTCCCGTTTCAGGCCCAGGCAGTGTACAAAGAAATACACCACCTCGTAAGTAGACGCTAATGGAATGGTTCTACGTCCCACCGCTAGGGCGGCTATCAGTAAATCACCCAAGCGGCCCAAGGAAGAACTGTAAATCAACGAATGATACAGAGTAGACCAGTTAAAGGCACACGGGAGAACCCTCCACTCCATCATTGCCCAGCCCAGTGATCAGCAAGCATGACTTTCTGATCGCAAAAGCGTCGCGTAATCATAACTCCTCATGCCCTTTAAAAAACGTTAGCAGGTTAGCTCAGCCAGTAGGCCTACAGAGAATGAACGGCTAGGAATGGATCCATGGAGGCCTAACAAAAAGACGACGCGATTGTTCCGACCAAAAACAAACGCTCTCCTGGCATAGGTAGTTTTAGTATTCTGCTCTGTGCGTCAGCGCTCAGAGGAAAGGGGCCCAAACCCAAAGTATCCATAATCATTAGTTTCTTATCCACCTTGCCCACCGCAGCAGACGACAAAAAATGCCACCCCCTGCCCTCGTGGAGAAGGTTCAACACGAACCTTGGCGCCGCCTATGAGACCATGAGTGAGATACAGCTGAGGTGCCCTTACCCAAGAAAACTAGTCCCACAACTTGCCACCATTGGTGGCACCGTCATGTGCCTCTTTGGAGGCAAATGGAGTTTCACCAGATCTGAAATATGTACAGGTATGTGGTCGTTGATGCACCTTTCTCCGCAGCATGGTTCCCTTGGTCGCCGAAAGGTGGCCCTCTCGTACTTCCCGACGTCGCGTCAGGTCTACCAACATCACCGAAACGACTATGGTCGTCACGTGATCACATGAGTGTCATTTATTTATGCCCTCTCTAACTTGACCATTACAGCGCCAGCCAAGACAGAATGTGAGACGCAAAGAACATGGCGGACGTTCGACCGCCGGCTGAGGCGGAAGTACAAGGCGGGGCAGAAAATCCAACTGAGGTGTCCCCGCTACCTGAGAATGCACCTAAACCCCGCTTTAGAGAAAGTCAGGGGGATCATTACGTGTTTGAAGGGTGGAAAATGGAGTATAAACATCCAAGGAAGCTGTGTTGGTAAGTATGGGATTCCTGTCTCAGATTTAGTCCTCAAATCCTCATCTTCCTTATTAGGAAACAGGACTGACCAATCCACGCCGCGCCAGTCGCGATGAAATTCTCACAACTGATTTCCAAATATTTTGCATTCTTATTATAGTCGGACGGAGAAGAAGCAGGCGTGAGTATGATATTGTTTTAATACACAAAGTTGTTGAGCAGGTTTTCAAATTCGACTTCGCGAAATTCCAGCCAGCAGCCAAACAAGAGGTATTCACCGTTTCGACGGCCCCCATCTTGGATTTCTTGCAAACTGCACATGCGCAGTTACATCTGGTGGGCAAATTCGTATCTCCCGACCAATCATATGCGTTGGTTTGCCTACCAGATAAGTGCGCGCGCACAAAATCTTCGTCGAAACCAAGATGGCGGGGCCGTCGGAACGATGAATCGCTTTCCAACCAATGGGAGAAAGGCCGCTATTTTTGGAGACAGTGCATGGTTGATTTTCAATCATCACTGATAGTAGCCAGATTCCGAAACTTCTATTCAAGCCGTCATGAAGAAGAAGCCATGCTACACCCAACCAATCTGGAGAACGTTCAACAGAAAGATCCGACGATACTATCCCTACGGTTCCACAATCAAGTTGTCATGTCCCAAAAGTATGCAACTTCTCCCCGCTCTGGAGGATAAGGGTGGAGTGGTCAAGTGTTTGGCAGACGGCAAGTGGAGTTTCGCCGTGGGGGCCATCTGTGTTGGTAAGAATGGAATACTTTCTTCGTCTTTTTTGTATCCTTTAATACAACGTTAACACGAACGTTAACACGAAGTCTTCGTGTCATACCCTACATTTGTAGGCCTACATGTACTTCCACCAACACGCTCGCAGCTATAGACGAGCGTGTTTCAAAGCTCGTCGTAGTGGTAGTTTCAGGCCACATAACCTTTTATCTTTCCTTTCAGTTGGAAGAAGCCGGCTGAGACGAACAACACGTAAGTTGAAGTTGCCGCTTGTTTCGTAAACTTCCACACAAGCAAAGAAATGGAACTTGGTATCTTTACAATGAGAATCTGAACTTCGATCGAGTTACGGTTGGGAAAACCTCAAGCGGAGGAGCCTTGTGATATCAGAGCCGCTCATCAAGCGGCAGGTCCCGGGTTCGAATCCCGGGCCATCGGGATGAATAATCCCTTGCTCTTCAACCCGTCCCATGGGACAGTAAGCCGTGGTGCCTTGTATCTTGTGTCTTTGCAAGGGCAAGTAAAAAGATCCCATCCAAGTGAGGAACATCTTGAGATGGCCTCTTCCCACGACTGTTAGGAAGGGAATTTGCTTTAGAGGCGTCACCTTTCGGGGAACGGCCACAACATGGAGAAAGCCCTCCTAAAAATAGTACGGTGACGTAGCTAAATCGGCTCAGTCGACGCCTACCTCCACAGCAGAGCCAATAGAATATTATTGAAGACCGGAAGTAGTCAATCTGGACATGCGCAGGAGGCCTCTACTGTGAATTTATCACACTTTCAAATGCATTTTTTTAAGTCGTCAGATCGAACTTCAGATTACCGATATGCTCAAATTGTTCTAAACATGTTTATCTATTGCAAGACGTTGACATTATCTTGATTTTTATAATACTCCGCTGAGAAAAACGCAACCTTCGGCACAAAATTCCGGCATTTTAGCTGACGCATGCTAGTCGCATGAGAGTCGATGCAATTCCTTGAATCTTGGAATAAGATCGCGGAAAAATAACAACGTTATCATGAAGAAGGGAATTCCCGCTGCATATAAACATTGTCGTTCACCCGGTCGCTGTCGGAGACTTTACAAAATCCTTTCGCCCAAAATATCTATGTTAATTTCTTTGTATTCAAACCATTGTTTGCCATATTTGGTAGGAACCAATAGTTGTATTGTACGTATACGCGTCTCGTTACTGTGGTTTCCTTTTGTAGGCCTCGACCATGTCGACGTGCATGGCTTAATTTTTAAGGGAATTCCTATTATATTCCAAATTAGGGCTCCAACCAATCAAATTTCGTTCCGGACCTTTTCCACTGTATGCATTGACTTCTAACAGTCGTGTTCCGTACTTACCAGGGCCAATAATGCTATGGCTTCGACCCTGACGGAATAATCAAACAAAATGGTCACCATGGTCACAGAGTACTCCGGTTAGATTGGTACATGTATCTCTCTCTTCTCCCCAACAGCCAGTTGCCAAACTCCCCTAGTTTGGAAGAAAGCTCTCCCTGGCCTGCTTCCCTCCTATCCCACATCGAAGGTCGTGGCGTTCAAATGTCCGCCTCACTTTTCCATCCACCCCCGAGTCAGACGCGACTCCGCCGGTCGTGGAGTCATTGCCTGCCACAAGGGAGGAAAGTGGGACTTCAAGAAGAGTGAGAAACCATGCGTGAAACGTAAGTTCTTGCATTTAACGATCTCTAATCGTGGACCCACATGGACATGACACAGGACCCTGTGCGTGGACCCCCCAGACAAAATTACACGAGGCGCGATGATGCGTCTTTCTGAACTCGTGCATTTGACGATCGTTCATTTCAGAGCGAGTTAGGTCCAGTCCGACAAAACCCGCAGCGGCTTCCACGCTGGGGACCGAGCGGATTCTCGCCCAGGCAGCATGCTCGGCACAAGCCATGACCAAAGGCTTCGTTTTCGCGATTCCCAAGAGTTGCTTGAAAGGCCACAAGGGGAAAACATGCAACGACTTATGCGGGGACACCAGTTACATGAAGCAGGATCGAATCTTCAGATCGACCAAGTTTAGGTTCAGGTGGGTTTGCACCAGACCATGGAGGTAGAAACACACACTTGTCCTGCCCTCTTCGACTGTGCATGTTCTGGGCTCCAACCAATGAGAAGGTGCCTATGATGTTGTTGTGTCCTCACATTCGAGTGGGTTTCGTTGTAAACCTCCCGGAATGTCAATACCATCAAAAATTCATAAGCGAGCGTTATGAAGTTTTGATACCATGAAAGGAGTCCATGGCGTTGGATCCAACTCAGCGGGGAGTAACAAGTAGGCCTTCATGTACGTGTTTCATTCCAGGTTTACTTGTGTGGATTCCCTGTACGTCATGTACCTCCCGAACACGCCAGCGACACCGTTCATCAAGACCCTGACGTACCAATCCTGTCGGCAAACCTCGTGCCTCATCAACTACTGCTGCTGTCATGCATCCTTCCGCCCCATACGTCACTAGAGACGGCGAAGCGTCATTTCGGGTCAGAAAGGATGACATTTGAGAAAAGATTAAAACATTTTTTAGCTTAACTCACGACTCACTACAGTCAACAAAGATGATTCACTATGATAATACATGTATTCTGCAATAAATGACAATTGCTGCCCACAAGACTGCACTCGTGCTTGTCTTTCTTACTCCCGTGTGTCAGTCAAGTTCCCACTGGCAAGGTAGGCCTACCTTCGCCCATTCGTTGACTTCGCCGCCTTGCCTCATCCTGAGAATATCAGGCGTTCTTACTGCTCGCTCCCTTCGTCACCGCAGCGTGAGCGGATGAAGAGGAGCGTGATGAAGAGCGGATGAAGATTAGCGAGGTAAAAACCCCTGCTGTGGGAGGATGCCTTGCCTGCTCGTTCACTGAGACAAACCACACCCATCGTAGGCCTATGCCCTGCTTTACAACATGATCACTCTTCAACTGGAGGAGCTCTCGTACAGATGACGGAGACGAGTCTTCGGGAATACTGAATCGACCGAATGACGCAAACGAAGTTTATCCACAAGCCTCATTGCTCACACCACACGACAGTGGCTGCATTCACACTACACGTACACACCATGATGAGCATGCTCACATTTTCGTCCTGAAGGCCGAGGTCCGGGGCTCAGGGAAGTGAGTCAGGATAGCACGATCGTACTTACCGACGTAACGATCCCTGTCTGCCGCGCGACTCCAAGTGGTAATATTTTGGACTTGGGACTTGGTAGTGGTAGTGGTAGTGGTAGTGGTAGTGGTAGTGGTAGTATTCATGGGACTCGCAAATGCAAAATGATCTACTTCAGTAACAGATTTCAAACCTACAACATACGGCACCTGTTTTGGGGGTACGTACCTGTAGTCTTAGTTACAGTGGGCGTCGTTTCGGAGGTTGATGTGAAGGTGGTCGTAGCTTGAGGCGGAACAGTCGTGGACATAGTTGTGGGCGTTGTAGTCGAGGTTGTTCGCGTGGTAATCGAATTTGTTTGCGTGGTAGTCGTAGTTGTTGGTGTGGTAGTGGCAGCTGTAGGCCTGGTAGTCGTTGTCGCAGTAGGTGTCGTAGTAATCGTAGTTGTGGGCATGGTAATCGTAGTTGTAGGCGTGGTAGTGGTAGTTGTAGGCGTGGTAGTCGTAGTTGTAGGCGTGGTAGTGGTAGTTGTCGCAGTAGGCGTGGTAGCAATCGTAGTTATGGGTGTAGTAGTCGTAGCTGTAGGCGTGCTAGTCGTAGTTGTAGGTGTGGTAGTCGCGGGGGTAGTCGTAGTTGTAGGTGTGGTAGTCGTAGTTGTAGGCATGGTAGTCGTAGTTGTAGGTGTGGTAGTCGTAATTGCAGGGGTGGTAGTTGTCGTAATCGTAGTTGTAGGCGTGGTGGTAGCTATAGTCGTTGGTTCGTCTGGACATGGATAGATGTCACAGTACTTCCACCGAGAGGTGCCATCTGCAGTAAAACACCACGGTCTGCTCCCAATTCTGTCTGGATGATTCGGATCATCTGGAGTACGACAGTAGTTCTGTGCATCGGTGACTGTGTCATCTTGTGTGAAGTCGGTGTCAAGAGTGTATCTTCAAAAAGAAAAAGCATTAGATCCTAGTGCCGCCCGGTCGCGAAATTTTTTTTCCCACTCTGGTTCCGGGCTCAGGTATATCTTATTAGCATATGACCAATCAGCGTACTCATGTCCTAGATCTATGCCCGACACAATAGCCCCCCAAAATGTAACCTTAATCGACCATGTCATGTTTATGCCTATATAAGTGGATTTGCTTCTTTTTTTGAGAAGGCTTGCGTCTTTTTTTGCCAAATTAAATTTGGAGTTGTATTCCGAGGATGAAGCGAAGAAATCGCTTAGTGACTTTGAAAGCAACAGTCAGATGACATTCAGGGTGTGTTTCACCACTTTCCGTGGTGACCATTTATAAAACTATCCATTACAAATTTATGCAAAGAAAACGCGCATATGCGAAGTGTTAGTTTGTGGATCGTGCTTTTTTTCCCATTTCGTGTCTTATATCAGTCAAGAACTAATTTCATCCCGGCAATGTCATGTGGCTTGATGATCTTCATCAATGTTTTGATAAAAATTCCAACAGATCATTTAAACGGAAACTGAGCGAGATAGAATAAGGAAAGTTAAAATTTTTCCACATTACCTGGAGGCAAACATTACCAGCGTACATAGGCATGTATTTTGAGACAAACAATATGAAGGTAGGCGAAATCGCGCAAAAAAGCGTCCACATGCATTAAAAATGTATATGTCAACAACAATTCCACGTGTTCATAAATTATCCAGCTGCGACACGAGAAATGATTGGTCATAAGCAAATGAGTTATATCTGAGCCCGGAACCAGAGTGGGAAAAAAAATTTCGCGTCCGGCCTAGCTTGTGGTACCGGTATGACAGCCACTATCTAGCCTCCTTCCTCATAAAAACTTACTCATGTCCGTTAGGGGACTGAGAATCCCAGCGCTGGCAAAGACCTCCGTACATGTTTCGATTGATGACGCCGGTATAGTCCATACCTTTCGGCTTCAGCGTGCAATCTTTACCAGTTTTGGTCGTCGGCACTAGAAAAACGAAGGGGGCAGCTTTGTTCACCGACTGGGAAAAACCTGACGTTTGAAATCACCATGGCGCCCGGTTTGTTACATCTACATTGTATTCGATACTCAAGGAGGACGATTCTCATAACGTTTTCTACAGCTATGATTCGGTCATCTTAGCGTGCGAGCTGGGGAGCGATGCTAAAAGGACTTGATTTCTTCAGGATGCGATTCGTAGGCGAGCGTCATGAAAAGGAGCGAGACCAACCCCTGCGATGGGAGGATCAGTTGTGGGAGTAGGTAGGATTCTTTGGAGACATTTTGGACTTGACCCAACCCATGTTGCTTCGGGACATAACTTGCGCACGCACAGAAAAACTAAACTAAAAAACCCATGAACGGACCTATTGCCTTGGTGCCACTGACCATACACAATGTTGATATCACGATTCTGATGACTGAAGGAGGTGCTTTCATCTTCATCCCTGAAACATCGAGATGATGGACTCAGAATACATTACGAAGTAAAACATTGGCGTGAAAATGCTTTTGAAGAAGAGAACTTTCTGTCGCCTGGACGCCTCCGAAGTCTAAAGGAAAACCATTCAGTACAGTTCTTACCTTGGTTATCACCAGTGAAGGGTGGCCCTAATTTGCTGAATTATGTAAAAGTGAGATCTAAATGTATTGTTTATATCCTCAGCAGGTTACATGTATCCAAGTAGTCTGTCAGTGACAGTGTCGCCAACTACAAAACAATCTCCTCAATATTCAACACAGCACGGCATTAAGAGTCCTAAAAGAGGTTGACACTTCATATGACGTAAACGGCCACTTAGTGAAAAAAGTAATATTGTATGACGGAAATAGCGACGATGCGTTTTGCTTTGAATCCTCTCAGCGGGACCAGTTAGAATGCAGCGCGGTTCTCCGCTTCCGGAGTGGAGCAGTTAATTTGGAACAGCTTCATTCATTTCTCCTGGTCTATGAGAGTGTCAGGGGAAAAGCTCCGACGGCACATTTAATATTCCCGTCAAAACGCTGCTGCATGGGGCTTGAAACACTGTCGAGAATGTCCTGAGTGCGCGTTCAATTTTTTAGGTCGATTTTGCATCGGGCGGTAATGCAAACAGAATGAGACTATATGCGAACATAAAAAGTGACATTTCGAGTAAGTTAATGAAACTACCCAACCCTGCATCAAATACATCAATTATTCAGGTTAGTATCGTTGAAAACCAGGTAGTTGAATTCGAGCCTAACATCAAATGACGGAGTTACCGAATATCAGCATGACAAGAGCGTCAGTCGATGAGGAGACTGGAGTGAGATCTCACATACCCATTATAACGTGCTCGGAGACTGAAGAATGGCCAAGAGCCCCAACCAAAGCATGCTTAGAGATTGGAGAATGGCCAAGAGGCCCAACCAAACAGGCTTAGAGATTGAAGGATGGCCAAGGCCAACCAAAGCATGCTTAGAGATTGGAGAATGGCCAAGAGGCCCAACCAAAGCATGCTTAGAGATTGGAGAATGGCCAAGAGGCCCAACCAAAGCATGCTTAGAGATTGAAGGATGGCCAAGGCCAACCAAAGCATGCTTAGAGATTGAAGGATGGCCAAGACCCAACCAAAGGATGCTCAGATATTGAAGGATGGCCAGGACCAACCAAAGGATGCTCACTTTATATTGTAGGATGGCCGAGGCCCAACCAAAGGATGCTCAGAGATTGAAGGATGGCCAGGACCAACCAAAGGATGCTCAGAGATTGAAGGATGGCCAGGACCAACCAAAGCATGCTCAGAGATTGGAGGATGGCCAATTGCCACCAACCAGCTTGAGTTGGCATCAGAGGTAGGCCTAGTTCTATTGGGTGACACCAGGTGTTCATCCAATAACAGCGGCCTGTCATCTTCACGTGTGGCATTGTCTCTCGTCTACCAGAACAGACAGTATCTTTCCTTCAATGCAGACAATGACTATTTTTCCACTTCCATATACCTCGGCATAGATTAGGCCTTGCAAATCATAAGATCCTAAAAAATTGGTTTGGTCGTTGGGGGACGTTGAAGGCATGAACCCCAAACATGCCATCCGCGTTCGAACATGGGCGTCACTTGCATTGCCAGACTCCATGCCAGAAAGCGTCTTAACTTCCGACCGTTGACTAGTTTTTTCCACCTGCCATCAGATGGCAAGTGAAATCCTAGCGAAGGTCAGAAGGCAAGACACATCTTATATACGGCATTGTGAGACATGAGTTTCATGGGTTTGGTGGGACAGACTGACAATTATTTTTACATTTTCATCTTCACCAACAGAGGGTGAATTCAAGTTTTACTTCCCAATTTGATGTCTTCTGACTTTGGGAAGAATTTATATTTTAGCGAGTGGCCCATGATGATCCCTCAGGACTTTTTCGGGAAGTAGAAACATTCGGTGTGCCGACACCTGGTGTCACCCAGTAGCAGCGGCCTGTCCTCTTCACGTGTGGCATTGTGTTGTCTCTCGTCTACCAGAACAGACAGTATCTTTACTTTAATGTGCCCAATGTGACTACATGTACGTTTCCACTTCAAAAGAAGTGCTCGCCAACAAACAGATACACAATTTTGTTGTGTGAATGGATACAAAACAACGTGCTCTATTCTTTCCGTTCGCTAAATGTAAACAATAACAAATACTCCCATTGGTCGAAAAGAAATTATACATGTACTGACTCACACCCCAAATCTGCATAACACAATGGGAATTCATGGGCTGTGCGTTGATCTCGCCGACGACAATCGGAAATTGCCGAGTGTAAAATTTCCGTATGCAAATGAGGTCAGAGGTCCGCATTTGATAAAACCAAAACCGAAACTCGAGCCCGAGACTGGGCCGTCGACAGATATAGATGACAAAAGTTCTGTGTTTATTGGCTTATATACTAGACTGGGGTGGTTTGGGAGTCATTTTCTACCTCTCAGTCATCAGTAAAGTCGGAGAGACGGCTAAATTTCTCAATTATTGGCAGATAGTCAGTGTGGGGATTTTACCACCAACCAGCTTGAGTTGGCATCAGAGGTAGGCCTAGTTCTATTGGGGAACACCAGGTGTTCACCCAATAACAGCGGCCTGTCATCTTCACGTGTGGCATTGTCTCTCGTCTACCAGAACAGACAGTATCTTTCCTTCAATGTAGCCAACAAGCATGACAGGTCTGTAGCCGCGGATTTGGTTACTTTCGAAAGATTTGATGTTTTTCCCTCCAATTTTCGTGATTTTCTGGCCAGAAATATGCACGGGGAGCTAGAGAATTTACCATAGATACCAACTTCAGAGTGATGTTAGGCCTACTGCCACATACGGGCGAAAAGCAAAAATCGAAGACGATACGATCGAATTAGGAGTATCTCTGAATATGTCCTGTAAATCCTGCACTCATACACTAAACGGTGTTTAAAATAGATGAAGGGTCAAAAGTCGATACCGGTACCCCTAAATCAAGGCATGCAGCCTACAACGTCACGGCCTTTTACAGTGCCACTGGGACGGTGCATGTATGGTGAACTAATGGTGAACTCTGACGTTACGTCATGGGCAAGGAATTCGCCCGAACTGGATCGCTGTGTTTTTATATATTAAAGTATATGTCTGTACGTATGTGTGTGAAATATCAAGTCGATTTTATGACGATAACATTGTTTTTGCAGCCTCCCAAAACGTTAATGTGTCAGATCAGGCTGTGAATGGGATATGAAATACTTTGTTGACCGGGCAGTTTTGCTCTCAAAGTCACCCGTTTATTTCCATGAAGAGAAGTTTTGATTGTTGTGAGACCATTTTTATATGTTAAAGTATATGTCTGTACGTATGTGTGTGAAATATCAAGTCGACTTTATGACGATAACATTGTTTTTGCAGCCTCCCAAAAAGTTAGTGTGTCAGATCAGGCTGTGAATGAGATATGAAATGCTTTGTTGACCGGGCAGTTTTGATCTCAAAGTCACAAGTTTATTTCCATGAAGAGAACTTTTTATTGTTGTGAACCATTTTTATTTGTTAAAGTATATGTCTGTACATATGTGTGTGAAATATCAAGTCGATTTTATGACGATAACATTGTTTTTGCAGCCTCCCAAAAAGTTAGTGTGTCAGATCAGGCTGTGAATGGGATATGAAATGCTTTGTTTACCGGGCAGTTTTGCTCTCAAAGTCACCCGTTTATTTCCATGAAGAGAAGTTTTGATTGTTGTGAGGCCATTTTAATTTGTTAACGTATATGTCTGTACGTATGTGTGTGAAATATCAAGTCGATTTTATGACGATAACATTGTTTTTGCAGCCTCTCAAAACGTTAGTGTGTCAGATCAGGCTGTGAGTGGGATATGAAATGCTTTGTTGACCGGGCAGTTTTGCTCTCAAAGTCACCCGTTTATTTCNTATTTCCATGAAGAGAAGTTTTGATTGTTGTGAGACCATTTTTATATGTTATAGTATATGTCTGTACGTATGTGTGTGAAATATCAAGTCGAATTTATGACGATAACATTGTTTTTGCAGCCTCCCAAAAAGTTAGTGTGTCAGATCAGGCTGTGAATGGGATATGAAATGCTTTGCTGACCGGGTAATTTTGCTCTCAAAGTCACCCGTTTATTTCCACGAAGAGAAGTTTTGATTGTTGTGAGACCATTTTTATATGTTATAGTATATGTCTGTACGTATGTGTGTAAAATATCTAGTCGATTTTATGACGATAACATTGTTTTTGCAGCCTCCCCAAAAGTTAGTGTGTCAGATCAGGCTGTGAATGGGATATGAAATGCTTTGTTGACCGGGCAGTTTTGCTCTCAAAGTCGCCCGTTTATTTCCATGAAGAGAAGTTTTGATTGTTGTGAGACCATTTCTATATGTTAAAGTATATGTCTGTACGTATGTGTGTGAAATATCAAGTCGATTTTATGACGATAACATTGTTTTTGCAGCCTCCCAAAAAGTTAGTGTGTCAGATCAGGCTGTGAATGGTACATGTATATGAAATGCTTTGTTGACCGGGCAGTTTTGCTCTCAAAGTCACCCGTTTATTT
>NMRB01000827.1:14853-27511 GCA_002633025.1 Notospermus geniculatus | reverse complement strand
AGGCGGTTGCGGGTTGCATTACGTCGTCGATCGACTTCGCATCGCCGTCAACGACCGTCGTCGAGCGATGGCGGACGACAGACGCGCTCCCGCCTATGAAGGCCAAGCGCACATTTGCGGCAAAACTCAGTGTGGTCGGGGTGTTATTTAAAATCGACTGACTCGACAGCGTTGGCTCAGTCGACTTTAAAAACACCCCTACCGAATTGAGTTTTGCTTCAAATGTGCGCTTGGCCTTACGAACTGAACAGACCTCGTCATACGTGTGGTAGACGGCGAAGAATTCCGCCTCCTCCTCCTCCTCCCGCTTCTTGCGGTGTCTCTGACGACGAGTATGGTTTTCTATGAATCTAGACAAAGAAATGAAGATTTTTAGGTCGTCCTTGCTCTCAGGGCGTGTCCCGACCGGAAGACACGACCCCGCAAGGAACAACCCGCACATTACTTCAATCGCTGGTGCTAGGGTTTGGATGGTCTTCTTTCAGTAACTAAGGCAACCTCCAGGCAACCCGGTTTTTGGCTGGGCTACTCATTGAAAGCATAAGTCTGCGAATAACATTTTGGATGTTAATGTCGTAATTCATCCAAATTCAGTGCTCACTTCTCAAGGTCGGCGATCTTGATCCTTGGCTTCAGACCGTTTTCCCGCAAATTCGCCATTAATGTGACGTCATATCCTGTCCTCGTACGTATGTCGACGGGTTCTCGGAGTCCTCTTGGCTCGGTCCAAAAATCCATTGTCTACAGTTGAAAGGTTAGTAAGGAAGGGTTAGTAAGCTGTCACTCACTGGCTAATACTCTAGGTAGGCTACCTCGTGTGATGTCGCCACTTCGTAGATGACAGTACTGTCAGAGTGCCTATGGTGCGGCGATCTCTCTCGAGGTACATGTACTTCTTAGTATCTATTCATAAAATGGGCCTGCATGCAGATTCCGTTCTCGGTATTTTCTATGATACAACTTTGGTAATTTCAGTTTTTTGATGAGTTTCTTTTACTTCCCTCGATTTTTATACTGCGATACAAACGTTACCGTACCTCGTCATCTGACTTAAGGGAAAGGGTTTGAAGAAAAAGGAGTTGGTCTTCGGTGGTTGGTGTCACTGTAATCACGCTCTGTCTGAAATGTTACGAGCCGATGATGAGAAATAGCGGGAAATGTTAATGGTAGAGGAGCGTAGCAATAACCTCGTTCTCAGGGGATGTCGAGCCAAGAATGTGGAGCGAACGACCACTTTGGACGAGGTTGGTGAGGCGGTTTTTTAATGGGTGGGAAGGTGAAAGGATAATCCGCCCCCGCAAACGCCTCGTGGAAACACGCTTAAAGCCCTGAATCCACTAGTCCTGGTTACCGCCGCGGTTTGCCGCGCCGGGATTTTTTCACAGGGTTTTGGATAATCATTCGATGGTTTAACAATACATGGTGTGTTAATTATCCCAATGCCTGTGAAAATCACTCCCGCGCCGCAAATCGCACCGGAAACCGTTGTAGTGGATACAGGGCTTTAAGGCCTGTATCCACTACAACTATAACATTGTTATTGCAGCCTCCCAAAAAGTTAGTGTGTCAGATCAGGCCGTGGATGGGATATGAACATGCTTTGTTGACCGGGCAGTTTTGCTCTCAAAGTCACCCGTTTATTTCCATGAAGAGAAGTTTTGATTGTTGTGAGACCATTTTTATATGTTAAAGTATATGTCTGTACGTATGTGTGTGAAATATCAAGTCGATTTTATGACGATAACATTGTTTTTGCAGCCTCCCAAAAAGTTAGTGTGTCAGATCAGGCTGTGAATGGGATATGAAATGCTTTGTTGACCGGGCAGTTTTGCTCTCAAAGTCACCCGTTTATTTCCATGAAGAGAAGTTTTGATTGTTGTGAGACCATTTTTATATGTTAAAGTATATGTCTGTACGTATGTGTGTGAAATATCAAGTCGATTTTATGACGATAACATTGTTTTTGCAGCCTCCCAAAAAGTTAGTGTGTCAGATCAGGCTGTGAATGGGATATGAAATGCTTTGTTGACCGGGCAGTTTTGCTCTCAAAGTCACCCGTTTATTTCCATGAAGAGAAGTTTTGATTGTTGTGAGACCATTTTTATATGTTAAAGTATATGTCTGTACGTATGTGTGTGAAATATCAAGTCGATTTTATGACGATAACATTGTTTTTGCAGCCTCCCAAAAAGTTAGTGTGTCAGATCAGGCTGTGAATGGGATATGAAATGCTTTGTTGACCGGGCAGTTTTGCTCTCAAAGTCACCCGTTTATTTCCATGAAGAGAAGTTTTGATTGTTGTGAGACCATTTTTATATGTTAAAGTATATGTCTGTACGTATGTGTGTGAAATATCAAGTCGATTTTATGACGATAACATTGTTTTTGCAGCCTCCCAAAAAGTTAGTGTGTCAGATCAGGCTGTGAATGGGATATGAAATGCTTTGTTGACCGGGCAGTTTTGCTCTCAAAGTCACCCGTTTATTTCCATGAAGAGAAGTTTTGATTGTTGTGAGACCATTTTTATATGTTAAAGTATATGTCTGTACGTATGTGTGTGAAATATCAAGTCGATTTTATGACGATAACATTGTTTTTGCAGCCTCCCAAAAAGTTAGTGTGTCAAAAAGTTAGCGCACCGACCGCTAAGAAAAGGGTAACCACGGTAACGCAACTGGTAGCCGACGACGAACGAATGGGGACCGCAGGCGCGGATCCAGGGGGAGCACGGCCCGTGCCGTCCCCCTCTTTTTCGGTGACCAACGTTAGAATGCCTTGTAATTTGTCCCTCTGATGCTGGGAACGCGCCAACGGCCGCCTTCTAGATTTAAAAATTTTTCTGGGGAGTTGGCTTTTTGCTTTCGGCGCTCGCCTTCATCTGTCCCCCTGTGGCTTCTGTGCCCCCACTCGTACCAGTATCCTGGATCCGCCCCTGGACCGCCGATGCCGAACCCCTCTGTATCATTGTAACTTACCCCTCATACGACACTCGGCAGGACTTTCCAGAAATGAGTACTGTCACAATCAGAAGTAAATTTACAGCACTTTCGACGATCATTTTGACAAAATGTGGCTGTACAGTGTCATTGAAGACGACTGATGTTGCAAGGTGGTTCGTACAACTATTTATTAGGCCGTGTTAATTTCACCTCGCCCTCGACTGCAGGGCAATCATAAGCCTACCCTACGATACATCTTTCCTGTAGTGAAGTACGGATAAACAGAGCTCAAGTTAGGGTGGAATATCACTTTATTGAATTAATATAGGTCAAGTTTGCTATCCAAATTGAATCATGAAACAAGAACATTTTGATAAGGATACCGGTACATTGAAGAGTAGAGATTTAGATGGCTTGAAGAATGCATACGATAACATCAGCAGCCGTATCCATTACATGTATTAAATGCGAGACTCAATCTACGTGACAGTATTCTGTCAGTCCCATCACAACCAATACATTTTGACCTCAAAAGCGTACCGGTCCCCTCTCAATCAAGGACATCAACTCTCAAGCCTATAGTTCAGTCCAATCTCGGTCAGTTTCATTCATTTTGACCTCAGTAATCAGGACACCTCTCAATCAAGAACACCATGTCAGTTCCAAGGTGTTCTCAGTGGAAAGGTCCATCAGGAATACTAGCACTGATTGAAAACCACAAGACTCTCCAGAAATTCTCCTCATTTTCCACCAAGAATTTCTTCCTGTTTTTTCTTCATCAAGTCGTCCGCCTTATTTTGATATTCATGAAGATGATTTTGAATCTGAAACAAGAAAACTACCACGTTGGTACGTGAGCTAACTACATAATACATGCAATAATAGTATTCACTTAGCTTTAGTTTCAGATTGTAAAGTTCCACTTGAAAAAGAGCCCGGTTGGGGTCGAAAATTCGTGAATTCTAGAGATTGACTTCTTGCTTATTATCACTTAGCTTTGATATAGAACTTCGTGGACCCATCTTTTTCAGACATTGCTTCCCATTTTGTACTCACCAGCATGACATGAGATAACTTACCAATTCTACCACCCCGTGGACTGTATCCTCCGACACATCTTTATGCTTCTTGGTGTTTTTTGTATACTTGTTGTGAAGCTCTCTTAGTTTGACCTTTGAGCGGTCACATAAAGTTTTGGCATTCTTGGCTAGTGTTTCTCGGTGTTCCCGGGTGACCCTGCAAGAACAATCCTACATCAGAAGCAAAACCATTTTGAATTGTAGTGTTCACCAACTATTTGTGAGTGCCAGACCACTTGGCTAACGACATGTAGCTTGGCCCATGCTTAAAGCTCATTCTCGATGATGAAACTGACATGATCAGATTTTAATAAGAAATGAACATACTTTGGTAAAGGAAGAAATATCATGTTTCCGTCTTGTTGTGGATTAACATTCATTCCTGATTTATTCAGAGCTTCCTTCACGGCAGGTATGTACTGAAATTGATGAATGCAGATGATAAGGATATAGGGAGGGCTGATTATGAGTGGGTGTCCTGACTATACAAGTTCAGGGCTGCGACAAGTGGCATAAAGAATGGTGTACAGGTCTAGATGCTGTATATTCAACTTTCAAACAGTTAGTTACAGTAAATGTCGATATAGGGTTTCAAACGTTGTAATAAAGTAGAAAGTATGATTGTAAAATACCCTTACCTGTGGGACTGGTCCAAGATTGATGGCAATCAGTTGTGGGTTTTTCTGTACAATTTGAGCGAGCTGATTTAAAGGGAACTTGCCATCGTCTGTTTCAACTATGAGTTGATCAAATGCACCTAAAACAGAGTCAGATCATAATAGAAAAGATTTATAATCCTTGTGTCTGTCAAATTACAATATCTTGCATAGTGGCCAGAGCAAAGTCACTCTTAGACGCCCAGACACTGACACGACATTGTTACCACAGCACCACCACGCTCCCTACCCAGATTTCCAAATTTAATTTAGAGAACTTCCTTACCAACATTCGTCCTGAGAGACAAGTGTTTAATATATTCTTGTTTCAGATGCTCAAGGGTTTCATCAAATTGTGATGTCATCTGATCATAGTTGATCACTTCAGCGATCTCATTAGGGCTGAGGTTGATTTTTTGTCCTTTCCCTTGACCCTTCCCTGAAATTGAAAGGAAAAGCATTGTTCAATCATTTCCAAAATGTTCACATCTCTTTTCATTCAAGACTTCTGTTATCGCATAGGTTTGCCTCACAGTGGAACCACACTCTTGGATTACAATTGCTATCCTTAGTTGAGAGTTGTCCTATGATGGTCTGGTAGGCCTATACCCCGCAACTTCATCACTAACTAACCTGGTTTGTCTTTTTTCCCCTTCTTAGCATAACCTCTGGAGAATACTCGTTGATAATTTGATGACGTCATCGATGTCATTGATGGCATGATGCAGAATGTTCGGACATCTTGCCTACTGATTGGGATTGTATGAGAGGAAGACGGAAGGATCACATGTCGAACAGCAGATGTCGCCAACTGTGGCATCAGCTGATAAAAGAGGCGAGACACAGCCATCCTGGAGGAGAAACAAACTTAACTCAACTGTATGGATGTTATGGCTACTCTACTTACTTTTAGGCCCTATATCAAGTACCATACACAGGAGGAAATCCAAATCATCTGTGTGATACACCTTTGATAGCGAGCCCTTTCTTATTAGATTCAAATCATTTCACTTGGCTCTCTATTGGCTTCCCTCCTCAGAAGATACGAATGAGACGGCTGAGAGACAGAATTGGGAGGATGGATGTTACCGGTCCTCAAACAACGTGTCCAGAAAGTAGTGCACGACGACCACAACGAATGAGATGGCTCAGCCCCTATTTCCAAGATAAGCCAATTTGCAAATTTTGGCTCACTAAAACACCAGTTTCCAGCCAGATAAGGAATGTCATTTGTATCTTCACAAATTTTTCTGAATCTTGAACTTATCATACCTCTTCTGATTATCCTGAAAACCTAATAGCCTTGTTTTAAACAAAGATTACAGGCGTTACAAACGCACCAGATCACCACGCTGCGTCCACCTCCGCCGCTGTCGTTGATGACGTCATTATAGGAATTCCCCTGATTTGCATACAGACTGATCCGATGTCGACTTACCGCTCACGCTACACGAATACAGCGGTGTGTTATGAGGGCAAGGAGACCAGTCTAATTTGCATATTGTATACGTGTTTTTTAATAGGCCTACCATGTTTACCTGAAGCACGCACGTGGTTCATGGTTGTACCCTCTCGCTATGCTCGAAATATCCCTTAACTGCAGATACCGAGACACACATTCGGGTATATGTTCAATAAAAAGAAAGCTAATTTTGCGGGAATGTTGGGCATGATGGCGTTTACTGGGGAAACCCAGATCGCGAAAGGCTAAAAATAGATGCAACGTTGTTCCATAAATAGACCACATGATGGGGAATCCCTTTTGATTGAACAGCAGAAAACTCTCAAATTGATCATTCTATAACTTGAATTCAATGAGAATTACCTTGGCTACACATTTATTCTGTTGATCTCCTGATAGCCTGACCACCATGGCTTCTGTTTTTGCGGTATGTACCCTGCTTGAACTGGTGAAAAGCTTGTTTTTATGACTGATGTGTAGGCCTAGGCCTACCATGCCTACTATAGTGTGCATTACATTACTGTACATGACATAATACATGTTACATCACTACCTACTCTGAGATAACACCACTCACTGTGAGGTCTGCTTACTCATCTCATCACAACCAGATCCCGAGGCCTATCCTGTTTGATATCGAACGTTGTGTCCGTGCTGACACTCAGACGAAGATTTGGTAATTCATTGGTAAATTGTGTATAGTAAATTTCAATTTATTTCTGTTTTTCAGCACAAGTTGAAGCATGGTGTAATTGTCATCACTGGTGGAACTCTCCTCTTTTCCCTTCATGCCATATACGATGGGAACCCAAAATTCTACCGGAATTGGGTGATGCCAGCAACGAAGCTCTTGGGGGCAGAGACAGCTCACTTACTTGCCATAACTCTTGCCAAATATGGTTTAGTTCCAAGGCAGAGAACACCAGATTCACCGATACTGGTATGGTTCTAAATGTAGAGAAAATATGTTGTTGATTTTGGAACTACATCAGCTGACCATCAAGGCCCATACTTGGTATATCTTTGTACTAGAACAGAGGGAGCCTATACTTTCATCATTGTATGAAAATGGGATAGTCTGTTTAACAACATCCCAAAACCATACAGCAACTCCTTCAAAGTGATTTCACTACCCGGTAATCTTGTTTTGAATATTTCAGCAAACCAAGGTGTTTGGGAAAGAGTTCAGGAACCCAGTTGGCCTGGCTGCTGGGTTTGACAAGCAAGGAGAAGCAGTGGACTCGATGCTGAAAATGGGCTATGGATTCGTGGAAGTTGGAAGTGTCACCCCAAAACCACAGTATGGGAATCCGAAACCCAGAATGTTTAGGTTGAGTGAAGACCTGGGGGTAATAAATAGGTTGGTATTTCATCTGAGGCAGTGCCATCTGAAGACATTTTATTGCAGTTGGTGCATTACGGTGGAATTTTCAAGAGGTTGCTTCAAATAATTTGTGACGTCAGGTGCAACTGATCGTGTTTCTAGCATTACAGGTTGTTTGCAAAGTACCCTGATGACCTCCCTCGAAACTCCACTTTTCAGATTAGGGTTCAACAGTGATGGTCATGAGGCAGTCTACCACAGATTAAAAGTCAGATCAGAAAGATTAAAAGATAAAGGAGGTAAGCGTCCTGTACAGCAGTGAAACTGGAGCACTCTGTTTCTCAATCCAGTGCTTTACCACTGACTGAAAGATAGATATCTCACTAGCTGAGCTACCTACGAATCGACTGGCATCTTGATATGGTATGAAAAATGAGAACAGTCTACCCCTGTCTGAGAACTGACCTCAGTGTCATACAAAGGATGTGTTGCACCAAAATCCCCCTGGACTCTGAACGCATTCGTGGGTGACCCTACTTTTTCCCTCTTTAGGGACGGTCCAGGCAGGGCCTGACGAACGAAACTTACTCAATGAGAATTTCCCGTACGGTGGAAATGAAGGCACGTTACATGGCACCAGGTGGTTTGAACCAGGTACTGGTACCCTCTCATTCAATGTTAAAGTTATTGAATTTATTGAAATGTTCAAGTTAATTCTGTTGTTTTTCTATTGACGGCATGGTAGGGTGTTCTTTACAATTCTCCCTTGCAGTGAGTCGCTAGCAGTTGCATAACTCGGGCAATGACAACTTAAGGCGGTCAAGGAAAATCCATCTGATATTGCTGAATGATCAACAAGGGCTGTCAGATCGCCTCTGCATTGATCTGCTACTGTTTACCTGTTAAAAAGCACATTTCAGCCATTGAAATGTGCAGGTTCACCAAGGCCATTGACATTTTCCTCATATGTGACATCCGCTGGGTTTTCCTCATCCTGAGAATCCCAGGGCGTCGCGCTCGCTCACTCGCATTAGGGAGGGTACGACCGTAAATGACCTGAGATCTCAGGATGGGTTTTCCTAGACCGTCTCACTACTGACCATGTTTGAGTCTGTGGGGTCTGATATGACCGAGTCGTGTCATGATATGTGGAAAGGTTCACGATGCAACCTAGGAGTTGAAGCCAGTTGAAGTCATTTCATCATGTGATTTGTTAACCATGGTGATTGAAAGTCATAATTCGAGTTTGATCGTATCAACAACATGCAGCGACTAGTTGCCTTGTGTGGACATCCACAGGCTTATGACTAATCAGCTGTAAGTCTCCTACCATAACAGGAGGGTTGGATCGCAAAGTGTGGATCGAGCTTCAGCAACTGTGGTATGTTCTGCCGATGCCATGTATAGTCGATGAAAAAGGCATACGAGTATACCGCTTTCTCTTCTTCCATTTTCAGGAGTCATGGGTGTGAACCTCGGTAAGAATAAGACCTCCCCAAATGCTGTAGAAGACTACGTGGACGGCATGAAAAAGTTTGGCGAGTTGGCCGACTACATTGTCATCAATGTGTCGAGTCCAAATACACCTGGTCTGCGGGATATGCAAGGTCGGAAACAACTGCAGGAATTGGTCACCACGGTAAGATTTAGTCTCGTGAAATTTGGCACTTGTGCTAGTTGTACTCTCTGAGAAATTTGGGGTGTGCAGGTCATGAATCTACATGGAGTGGTATTATGGTGGTGAAACGGTTGAACAGTTCTGAAAATCAATGATAACATCTTTTTCAGGTAGTGGATGAAAAGAATAAGTTAAATCGTGACCCGAAGCCTCCGTTGCTGGTCAAAATCGCTCCAGATTTAACCGAGCAGGATAAAACAGATATCGCAGCTGTTGTTGCCCGACCCGGGAGTGGTGTAGACGGACTTATAGTGACGAATACAACGATAACTCGGCCTGAGACATTGCTGAGTCAGAATAAAACAGAGACAGGGGGTCTGAGTGGGCGGCCGCTTAAAGAGTTATCAACGCAAACGATAAAAGATATGTATAGATTAACACAAGGTTAGTGACATTGAATGTTCTGGCCTCCAGATTCACTGCAGTTGAAAAGGCACGGATATCTCTTGACGTAAATGTTGCGGATGTCTTCCACAGATTGGGGAGCTGGAGACCCAATGAATCCATTCTGGCACTCTCACTTTGCCTTTGGACTACGCCCAACTCTGACAGAGCCTAGTCCAAAGGTGAAGCAATACGAGTCCTCGCTGGTTCAAGATGGGGTTGATGTTTCATACTCGAACTATCAGATCACATTTGAGAGTCTTTGTAACATTTTTTTCCCTGACAGGGCGGTTACCCATCATCGGAGTCGGTGGTGTTGCATCAGGACAGGATGCCTATGAAAAAATACGAGCTGGTGCGTCACTAGTTCAGTTATACACAGCGATGGCGTATGAAGGACCTCAGGTAGTGGATGAAAAGAATAAGTTAAATCGTGACCCGAAGCCTCCGTTGCTGGTCAAAATCGCTCCAGATTTAACAGAGCAGGATAAAACAGATATCGCAGCTGTTGTTGCCCAACCCGGGAGTGGTGTAGACGGACTTATAGTGACAAATACGACGATAACTCGGCCTGAGACACTGCTGAGTCAGAATAAAACAGAGACAGGGGGTCTGAGTGGGCGGCCGCTTAAAGAGTTATCAACGCAAACGATAAAAGATATGTATAGATTAACACAAGGTTAGTGACATTGAATGTTCTGGCCTCCAGATTCACTGCAGTTGAGAAGGCACGGATATCTCTTGACGTAAATGTTGCGGATGTCTTCCACAGATTGGGGAGCTGGAGACCCAATGAATCCATTCTGGCACTCTCACTTTGCCTTTGGACTACGCCCAACTCTGACAGAGCCTAGTCCAAAGGTGAAGCAATATGAGCCCTCGTTGGTTCAAGATGGGGTTGATGTTTCACACTCAAGCTATCACATCACATTTGAGAGTCTTTGTAACATTTTTTTCCCCACAGGGCGGTTACCCATCATCGGAGTTGGTGGTGTTGCATCAGGACAGGATGCCTATGAAAAAATACGAGCTGGTGCGTCACTAGTTCAGTTATACACAGCGATGGCGTATGAAGGACCTCCTGTTGTCAAGCGAATCAAGACAGAACTTGCTGATATTCTCAAGTAAGTTGCTACCCCCTGGATAATTCGTAAACAACGGGTACTTCTATGTGTTTGCTTCCCTAGGCCTTGTTCATGAACCCCCTTGTTGGACTGGAGGATCTATGAGTCAACTGGTCATCTCTCCTTTCACTATAAATGTGAATGATTGTGCGAACAGTCTTCCAAAAGATTCAGGACTATTACCCCCCCCCCCCCAATCTGCAGGGGCAGATGGGGAACCTAGCTATCGGTGCTTACCCAGCGCCTCCTGGCCTGCTCTGTGTGTGTTTTTACTGACAAACTCTCTGTATCTATCTTTTCAGAAAGGAAGGGTTTAGTTCGGTGAAGAGTGCAGTCGGAGCTGATCACAAATAATTTGAGAGAGAGTGCATTTGGACTGAAATTCTTTGACAATCGTACCTCTTCAGTGACGCATTCCTTGCCCAACAGTTGTTGACATCTTGGAGTGCACATTGACTGTCATGTTGAGGGAATTCGGACAACTTTTCATGTGAATAGGTATTTGTTTAGGACAGTGAAGGAAAATTCAAGAACGGACAGGAAAAAAATCGAATGGTGCTTTTTCACCGACTGGACGATCAGTTTGACCAGCCATCGTGTCGGATGTAGTGTGACATCATATTGATATCGCAATGAAATAATACAGAGCTGTGGAAGGGGTGCACTATGCTGTGTTGTTTGGCACGAACAATAAGATTCCTATACACTACACAGTTCTCCGCAAAAGGACACCACCCAAAATTCTTCATATTGCCAGAAACCTTTTCTATCCTAATGTCATACATTGCACCCATTATTGCTGTATGAACCATGATTGATGGTAAACTGTACATCGTATGATATGGACCAATTCCTCCTCCGGCAGTTTGTATCCCCTGAACATGAATAAACAAAGAATTGATATCATTCATGTAATTTAGTTTTATTTTCCATCATTTTCATCTTTCTCAGCCTCAGAATCCCTTGCCTCCTCCTCAAAATGGATGGACCAGCCCTCTGCAGATTGCCTCCTGCTCAAGATGGATGGACCAGCTCTCTGCAGATTGCATCCTCCTCAAGATGGATGGACCAGCTCTCTGCAGACTGCCTCCTCCTCTAGATGGATGGACCAGCCCTCTGCAGATTGCCTCCTCCTCAAGATGGATGGACCAGCTCTCTGCAGATTGCCTCCTCCTCTAGATGGATGGACCAGCTCTCTGCAGATTGCCTCCTCCTCCTCAAATGGATGGACCAGCCCTCTGCAGATTGCCTCCTCCTCTAGATGGATGGACCAGCTCTCTGCAGATTGCCTCCTCAAGATGAATGGACCATACACACATTGGCTATTTCAAGGTTTAGGAAGTAGCGTGGCCAAGATAGACAATGGTGCCTCCCATTTACCATGAAGACAACCAGACTATCTTCGGAAATCAACAAAGGCCCCCCCCCCGCTGAATTAAACTGCAAAAAGGCGGTAACTGAAAATGTTCATTCTGTTGAAGACGTCTCTCCCATTGCAATCACCTAGAGGTACAATTTGGTGGACTTCGGAAAACATGGCTAACCCCAACCAACCAACCCTTTTGTAACAAACCTAAGTTACAATTTATCTCCACTCCCTGGTAAAAAGGGAAGAGGGCCTAAACGGCAAAAACTCTTGAACCTTTGGAGATATCGGCAAACGGTTCAGTGGAAATATGGAGGAGACATTGACGATGGTTCACTGCAAACGTGGTCAACTTCCTCCAAGGGATCCGAAGAATACAGAAGGTTACAGAATCTCACCACTGCATGGAGAGATTTTGTAACGTTTGCGACAAACGTTACAAAATCTCTCCAAGGTTCCTTCTGCTTAGCTCAGAGGGCAGCACCTGTCCTCTTGAAGCACATTCAACGGCAATAACTCTTGACATTTCCAAATTTCTCACCACTGCATGGAGATTCAATAGAAGAATGATATACCTACAAAATGACACCAATTGTCTCCTGTTGTCTTGATCAGAACAGCTCGGCAGATGGCCTGGAAACTTTGG
>NMRB01000826.1:248732-268569 GCA_002633025.1 Notospermus geniculatus | reverse complement strand
GTTAAGCCTGTTTCATTATAACTTTCAAAGGATGTATAAAATGAATATGGAACAGATCCCTTTTTCCTTAACAACTTAAAATCATCTTCATTTGGGTAATGGAAACTGGTTATCTTAAAATCCTCGTCAATCATAGATTTTGTGCAATTATCTAAACTCCCTTGTAAAAATCTATATGAGTCTAAAAATCTCAAACAACCGAATTGAAAAGAAATATAACATTCTGCAGTTTTAGCTAATACTTTTATCTCTTTGTCGGTTTTCTTGGTGAGTTCTTTAACGAATAAATGCGCATCGTAGTTGCTTAGATTATGAAAGAAAACTGGAACAAAGTTTATATTTCTAGCTCTTAAGTTGCATTGGTTATGCGCTGCTCCTCTGTATTTCCCATTATAATGGTCATGGTCTCTAACTCTGTCAGTGTAAAGATCTTCCTTACAATAGTAACATTCTTTAGCATTTCTAAATTCTTGTTCCTCTTCTGGAGTTAACGTCATTTCAATTTTTGTTTTTAGAAGTTGACTGAAAATATTTTCCGCATTTATTAACCAATTGCAAAATACTTCAACAACATCTGACCCTCTGTGACATGAATAATTGCTTAGCCATAAATTTGGGTAATCAGAATGTACATAACAACCAACTGCAGCTGCAATTTGTGACTTTAGTTTTCTAGTTTTTAAGACCTCGAGCTCATCGTTAACTTCTTCAACGGCTTCAGCGGCTACGCCGTTTAGAGGTGGAATATTTATACTTTCAAAATCTGCATAAATAACAAAAGGTACTTTATTCTTGAAGTGATAGTTTTTAAATTTCAGAGTTGAATATTTTTCAATTGGCATTTTTACTTCGCAATAACCATGTTCACCACATTTCTTTTTATGTTCTATTAATGTTTCAATTCTACAAAAAGCGTTCATACATCTTCTACATAAGTGTTTACTATTTTTCTGATCTGTTCTACGGTAAAGAAGAGGTTAATATTTTTCAAATACATATAATGCTCCTGGTAGTATAAGATATCAATAACATCGCCATCTTCGTGATCCTTTGAAAGATATAATGGTTCAAGGTTATAATCTAGGATAGAGTTTGAGCTGGGTTTTTTAGTATCTAAACCAAAAACATTAATCTTTAGATTATTCTCTTTCTCAATTTTTGGAATATCTTTTATCAAAACCGGAAAGTTATCAATTTTAATTGTATGTTCATATTTTTTATAGGAATATATTTCACTTACATGATCTTTAGGTGGATATTTAGCCGCTAATAAGGACCATAAAAAAACATTTCTGATCGTTAGTTTTTACATTTATAACCGTTTTAGTTTTGAAAGGTAATTGAACAAAGTGACCACCTTTTGGCTCTTTCATTTTAACAACCCAAATATCCATATATTCTATTTGGTTTAATGATAAACCACTTCCATTAAAATACCTTTCATCAATTTGCACTTTTATGTAATTTAATGATTTTTGTAACATTCTTTTACCTTGTTGTTCAGAGATAACTACTTCAAACGGTGATTGAATATTATGAGTAACGATAGTGTTCTCTTTAGAGAATTGAACTTTACATGATAAACTTATTTTAAAACGCATATATGTAATGGTTGATATAAGTTGTATAAATTCATCTTGATATTCTTTTACATCTTTTGCTATTTTATTATTTCTTAATTGCGCTGATATAAATTTATTCTTTTTCCCAAATTTTTTGATAACTTCTAGTTTCAGCTTAGAGTGTTTAAATTGAAAATATTCCTTTTTTGTTTCTGGTCCTGTTAACATGTATGATGGTAACTTCGACCTCATCTTCAGCGATAATTCGGCTACGTCGCCACTCTGTGATTGTAACTGTGGTTTTGCTGATAAATGTGACTCTGTTGGTTGTAGTTTGTTCAGGTTTTGAAGATGTTTGTTTGATTTTCTATGCCTTGCAAAATTTGTACGTGACACACTTGGTTTACATACTTTACACTCCACTTTTTCCTGGCCCATTTATATAGTAAAAAATTTATTTAATTAATGAGCAAAGCTCACGTTACACGATTTCTTTTATATCAGAAACTGGTAACCATTCATTAAATTTATCGCTGTAACCTTTCCATTTTACTAATCCATATTTTTTCCCTTTAATTGTTTTGTACCTTAAATTTTTCTCGATTTTGTACTCTAATTTTTTAGGATTTGGGACATAACTTAGTTCTTCTTGGTAAAAGTAACCATCAATGATTTCACCTTGATAATCTTCAAGTTGATAAACAAAGGGTTTTGAGTAAATAATCTGTTTGATTTTGAAAACTTCTTCAGTAAAGTTAGGAAGATAACCTTTTGCAAAAATAGTTTTGTATTTAGTAATTCTTACACTATCGCCAATCTTAAATTTAGGTAAACCGAAATCATGCATTAAAAATGCACCATAAAGATTAAACCAAACTATACCTTCGTTCGCTTCTTTTCTAGCTTCTATAGGTTTCNATACTGTTCATGATCCATTTATTTACTAAATAAACTTTGCTTTCTTACTCCCACATATAGCGCATTTCACTAACAAATATTTTCTACCACCATCTAATTTATGAATAATTGCTTTCCCCTTATTTGGGGTGAATTTTTTACATTTAACACAATAAACTTCCGGCACGACCATTTAAAACATGAAAATTTGAGTTTTGAGGTGGAAAAAAGGCACTTTTCAAGGAAAAATGGTGTTTTTTTACGATTTTTGCAACTTGAAAAAAATCGCATTTTTCAAGGAAAAATGGTGATTTTTTGGTGTTTTCGCTGTTGGAGTGTGGTATGCTCTTCCATCTACATCCCTTCATTTTACTAATACTTACATTGCCCCTTTAATAGTGTGCTGCTTCCGTTTGGTACTGCCACCTGGCAGGAGTTTTGACAAATAAACTTCACTTGTGCCATGTCTTCCAACGAGCCAGGACGTTGTGTGGTCTTCTTTTGTTATTTCTCTCTCGTGTTCCATGTTCTCTCTCTGCCTATGAAAAGGAAAGACTCTCCTAATGCCCTTTTAGATCTATTTCGAACAACATGTATCGCATGATCATTCGGAATCGTCGAAAAAAGTCATCAATATCGAACGAAGTGCCTTTCACATTTTGATGAAGTTCATAGGTGTAAAAGAATCTAACGCCCCCGAATGTGATGTCCGCTAACAATATACATTTACGGAATAACGGCACCATTCAATTGAACTCTGGAGAGACCAAGACCATTAATCCTGTGACAAACAATGCAGTACGGCTGTTTGAAGAGGATTTTATTCTCAATTTTAATGAGCTGTGAGGTCCCATGCGCTGCTGACACCAAGCGGTAACAACTGGAAATAAGGCGCTAGGCCCTTCCTCTTTATACCTATTTAGCATGAACTTACAATAGGCCGTAAATCCATGTGTACGCCCACATCAATGTTTCATGCCATTGTTTTTGGCTGTAAAGGACTATCTTAAAAAATCATTCTATAACTTAGTAGAGGGAAAGCTAATGCCGATTGCTTCATGAAGATTCTCTTTGCCAACATTTCTAATGAACGCCTCCCGTTTCGAGTAGACCTACACAATGAAATACAATACAACGTACAATACAACGTATCTTCAACGTATTGGACTGTTACGTAAATTTAAGTACACTCTGACTGGAAAATCTCTCGAGATACTTTATAAAACGTATATTCTTCCTATCCTTGAATACGGAGACGTAGTTTGGGACAACATCCCACAGTATCTTTCTGATCGTCTGGAAAATGTTCAATATGAAGCATTACGGATAATAACTGGTCTTACACGCAGTGCGTCACGTCAGACGCTTCTTAGGGAATCAGGTTTTCGCACCCTCGCAGATCGCAGGGTGCTTCACAGGTTAATTATGTTATATAAAATTATTCATGGTTTTTGTCCAGATTATTTAGCAAATCTATTGCCAAGCAAGGTAATTGAGGTTACTGATTATCCCTTGAGAAATGTTGACGATTTAACTCTTCGTGTTCCTCAGTCTCGAACTGAATATCACAAGAAATCCTTCTTTCCGCAGACCGCAAGGGATTGGAATGCTGTGGTTTTTGACATACGGAATGTGTCTTCTGTTAGAATGTTTAAGACCAGAATAATGCCAAGAATCGAAATCTCTACTTATTTTTATAGTGGAGGTCGTAAGCATAATATTATATTATGTCAACTGCGGAATTTTTGCAGCGCGTTAAAACATCATTTATATCAGAATTTTGTAACACCAAATACCTTGTGTGCCTGCGGAGAGGAGGAAACTTCTTTACATTATTTCTTGTACTGTCGATTGTTTGATCATCAGCGATTGCAAATGATGGATGATCTGGTTGGTAATCACATTGAAGTTAATTTAAGTAACATATTATATGGTACAAATAATGTGAATTCCAACCAGATCATCACGGATGCGGTCCAGAAATTTATCCTGGCAACTGAGAGATTTCCTTAATGTTCTTTGGCTCAAAATTTATGAAGTTTGTTTTCTTGTTTGGATGTCTTGTCGCTGCACGTGGTGAACGGGAATAATTTACAATGCTGGTCCCGGCTCCCCCTCCACCATCTTGTATGTACCTTATCTGGTAAAATATTGTAATAGGTCCCAGCCTAGTTAAGCAATGCTTTTTGCTGGGGCCTAATTCAGTCAATTGAATAAAGTTTCATAAATAAAAAAAAGAAATACAATACAACGTACCTCCCATACACACAAATTATAAAGGGCGAACAATGCCAAAAGTGGAATGAATTTGTATTGAAAACAGGTTAAAATCAGAATCTCCGTTTATTCTCGATGGATCAAGAAAATGATTCTATAATTTATTAGCGTCACTTCTTACCTAATCAAGGTTGAATTTGCTGGGAGAATGCTTGTTTGTGTATTTCAAATTTAGTGCTCCCGGTTTTTAGCCGCAAACCGCAAACTAACCACAACGTTTGCCATATATGGTCATCACGCTTTACGCGAAAGACATGCACACGAAGCACTAGGTTCAAACGCCGTGGCAGGTGGACATCAGGAAGACGGGGGCATTAGATTCTATCACACCTGTGCTGTTCTTTCATCAATGACGAGGAACCTTGAGTTAATTTAGAATGAAGATTTGAAGATTCAATTTAAAAAATTTCGTTAAAAAGGAGAAACGCATCTTCACTGAGTTCAGGTAAAGACTCGGCTTCTCCTCCCTTGACCTTCACGCAAGCAAACCACATTCCGTGTTCAACGGATTTCCCCGGTCCCAAAAATAGCAACCAATCACGGCAAAGCTTGCACCGACCCACGTGCATGACGTGTTCCCGGTAATGACGTTGACCAATCAAAATTTGATGAAATGACATCATTGATATTTTCTGATTGGGCGCACGAGAAAATCCCAAAGCGTTGAACCCGGAATCTGGCTGCTTGCTGCAGAGTGTAGGAAGAGGTTAGCCGATTTCTACACGATGCATTATGCAGAATGGAGAAACCGAGTCCTTTGAATTTGGAGAGTTAAAGCCATACAATCACGAGAGCTGCCGTAGCCGTCGATTCATATTTTGGTTCGAACAAAAATGTGAGAAACTTTCTTAGCAAAAGTTAGATGACGAAAAACAAGTGTTGTGGTCAGAGCCGATCGCCAATCAGATTATTTCACATAGAAGCATGCCATTTCACGTGACTTTCTCAACGAGTGTTCGAACCAAAATGTGAATCGACGGCTACGGTAGCTCTCCTGATTGTATGGCTTTAAAGAATGTAACAAAATGCATATCAATTGTCATTCGGAAATCAAGTCCTGTTAGCATCGCTCCCAAGCTCGCACGCATTGTATAATCCATGTATGATGTACACATTTTCCGTACATGCGTGTAGCCCGTACATTAGGCCTACAGATTGTCGTAAAGCTGAATCACTCCGAATAGCTGCACGATCTAAAAACATGCCACCCAACGGTCATATTTCGAATTTTGACCTCCGTGACATTGAAAAGTAGGTTAAATCAAAAACCTGGGTGATATATCATGTGCCCTCATCAAATGCACTGACGATAATTTTTCTGAGGATCCAACCAACGGTTAAGGCGAAATACAACTTTAAAGGTTTTCGGTTTTCCCCTGGTGGCCAAGACCGGAATCAGATTGGATCGAAACTTGCTGTCTGAAGTCATCTGACCTAGGTGCACATGTGTAGACTACCAAGTTTGGTGTCCTAGGCCCAGCGTTTCAAAACATGCCGTGCTAACGGACGCCGGACGCTGCGAACTCAAAAACCTGGGTGATGTGTCATGTATCCTCATCAAGTGTAGGACTACTTACGATAAAAATTTTGTGAGGATCCGACCAAAGGTTAAGGCGAAATAACTCTTTAAAGGTTTTCCCCTGGTGGCCAAGTCAGGAATCAGATTGGAGCGGAACGTTCTGTCTTAAGTCACCTAAGTGCACATGTGTACCAAGTTTGGTGTCATAGGGCCAGTGTTTTCAAAACATGCCCTGCTAACGGACGCCAGAGACGGTCGACGGACACTGCGTCAGGACTACTATACGTGTAGCTCACAGGTGAGCTAATAGAACTGTTTAGACGGCAGGAAAAAGACCACATGCGATCCGATCGAATCGGAATGCGGCTCAAATTTGTCCCGTCTAAACGCGAACCAATCCGGCCCTATGTGGTCCCATCCGGATTCCAAGTGGACCAAGAAAAAAGTGATCCATCCACTTCTTATGAATCCGGATCGGTGCACATAAGGCAAGTGTAACATCTGTGAGTGTTTCTGTAGCTCAGTGTTCCCCAACAATAGACGCGGCCTAGAATGGTTATTGTTGGGTTAGTTGCCGCTTAATCCGTCAGGAGGGAAACAGTAAGAAAAACACAGAAATATGGGGAACACTGATCGACGTTACACCGGATCGAAATTGCCCGTCTTTTCGCAAACGAGACCCGAATGCGGATTCATTTTACCTGGGCGCATGCGCATTAGTGTAAATTTTCTAGCCCGTTTGTCCAGCAAGTATGGAGAAATCCGCGCGATCAGTTTGAAGCCGGTGTAACGTTTTTCAGTGAGGTCCGTCTGCCAGAGTGACATTACAATAGATTGACGGAATAAGCGGCGACTTGACAATGGGCGACACACAGAGAAACAGTGAATCTGTTTCCTGGTATGTTCCGAACAATGGTAATCACACAGAAAAATGGTCACACTGAAAAATGTTACACCGGTGTAACATCTGCCATTGTTCCCCATCTGTGAGTGTTTCTCTCCTATTGTCTGGCAGAATAAGCGGCGACTTCACAAAAGGGGACACACAGAAAAATATGTCGATCTATCTGCCAGCGTTTCCCAAACAAAAGGGGGGCACACTCACCCACAGAAACACTGGTCACTGGTAGATATAACACCTGAGTGCGTCCTATAAGATAGTTGGCGAGTACATAGATCGTTTTTTTTCTCTGCTGAAATGGAACAGCCAGTGAATCTGGTGCAGCTGTTCCATACTCCAGTTGCATTCCCTCTTTTGCCGTGATTTTGGTACTTTCGTGGTTTTACCCTGTTTTATCGTACAAGTTTTGTATCTAGAAATCACTTATGTTTTTTCAAAATTTACTGAATATTATCCTATTGGTTCTTCGTTTATATAAATAAGATTCTTATTATTTTTGATTGTTTATATAAGTCATAATTACTTAGCATTCACACCTTAGAAATGCTGCTCTCTGATTGGGCAATGGATTTATGACCGCCTCATGCTTGGCTGGGAGACCCAATTTCAGCAGGGCTTTGTGTGTGAGTGTTAGTCTGGTTCCTTGACCTGCTGTATGGTGGCGCTGACTGATGGTGCGATACAGAGGTCAGGCAGGCGCCGCGTCATTACTGATCTAAAAATAGAACATTACTCATGGGCTGATTATTATGGGATATCGGGGTATCTTGAAACGAGTTGCTCATTGCGTGTGAAAACTGTCAAAATGCCGGGTGTTCTGTATGTTTTAGCTGTACCAGTATCAGCTTTGCCTCTGTATCGGCCTGTACAGGTAACGCAAGAGAGAAAGTTCCGAAATTGAACGGTCAAAACGCTGCACAACCGGCTTGATGGCCGATGTACGAAATCACGTGACCTATAGACGTCACTGCAGATTTTGTCAGGATTCTGACAATTTTACGCACCATCAGTCAGCGCCACCATGCAGCAGGTCACGGAACAAGGCTATGTGAGTGTATGAAGAGGAACGAGACCAAAGCCCTGCTGAGGGAGGATGTGGCTTAAAGGGAGACTCCACTCATCGTGTGAAATTTTGAATTTTCGAAATATCTTTACTACATTCAAATTCATTGATATCTGCAATACGTCATTTTTTTTTAAATCAGCAAACTCATCATTTTAAGTATTTTAATTGGATCCCAAGGGGACCATTGCATAGCGTACGTGATGTCATGTATGCTCAATGCATATTTATGAAGGTACAACAAATAGGCCTAGGCAGTCACAGTATTAGCTCATTCACTACAAAGGTCGTCAGCCTATTGACACTAGTGACATCACAATTCATTGCAATAGTCTCCATGGATTGATAAAAATTCAAAAGTTTCCAAAGAGTGGAGTCTCCCTTTAAGGGGAACCACTGGCATACGGAAACACCGGAAGATGTAACACCAGACACTCAGCACTTCATTTCTTATTGCGGGTGAATAAAGAAGATGCAAGTGTTCAGCATTGTATGCCACTTTTATTGGTGGATGAAATAAGATGCGTCATTTGAGACACGCCTTGGGTCATATGAATAAAGACTAGTAAATGCTTTTACTTGAATTTTGCAATACAAATGCACTAGGCAGTGCTGTACAAATCTGAAGTAAAAACATTTGCTAGTCTTTATTCATACGACTCCTTATCCTGAACAGATAGCGTCATCCTGAAAGAAATAATAGATGAATAAAAACTTTAGTGATTTGACTTGAAAAAAAAACAGGCCGTTAGAAGCACGTCCTACTTGGTCGATTTTGCCACATTCGCAACTGCTCACGAGGCAGACAACACCACAAATTTCCATTTTGGCTACTGTATGTTAGGCCTGCTTTCAGGCTAAGAAATAACTTGTGCATTAACAATTTTGATTGTTGTATGGATTTAATGAACAAAAACAGATTATTCTCTTGGACCTATAAAAGAAAGGAGAGACTTACCGCGTCTTAGGCTTTCCTACCCGCGGCAGCCCGGCAATAGACATAGCCGATCATCTGAAAGAAATAATCGATGAATGAAAACTTTAGTTGATATTTGAGTGGAAAATAAAAACCACAGGCCGTTAGAAGCACGTCCTACTTGATGGATGTAGCTATTGTTTTGTTGAATCCAATTTTGCCACATTCGCAACTGCTCATAAGGCAGACAACACCACAAATTTCCATTTTGGTTACTGTATGTTAGGCCTGCTTTCAGGCTAAGAAATAACTTGTGCATTAACAATCTTGACGCAAGGACACCAACCGCCGCGCAGCGGCAAATCAGCGAAGCTTGCTAATTACATTTGCATTTCATAGCTATCATTTTGGCCTTGGACGGAAAATTTTGCCTGAAACTTTGTCGCCTTAGACTAAATTTACATGAGGAAGACGGGCGTTTAAACCGTACAGGATCAGTGTGTATCAGAATTATGAGGCAAACTAATGTGGAAATTTGTCAAAAACGGGATCGAGTGATGAGTTTGAAGCGTTTTTTGGTAACCGGCGATGAACATGTGACGTCACCACCTTTGGCACAATATTCTCAGCGACTGCGCTGTACGAAAAGGAATTTAGCCCATTCTGCTTGCTGAATAATATAGGACTTCACCACTGGCGTCAGAGATGTCACAACCATTTAGTATAACTTTTCCGCCAGCCAGAATCGTAATAAGACCAACCTGACCCGCTGAAGAACCGCAGAGGTCGCAAATTTGTGCAAGACATCGCAAATGAATATCTTTTCAGTGTGTTTTTTTCTAAGGGTCTTAGGGTCTTAGGTCTTAGTTTTGTAGATATTGTACAAAACTAGGGTCTTAGGTCTTAGTTTTGTAGATCCCAAGGGTCTTAGGGTCTTAGGTCTTAGTTTTGTATACACCCCGTCAGAATCGCTGTTCGAAAACGAAGTTAGTCCATTCGCTGGGTCGTTTCACATGTCGTATGGCCAGCCAGATGGCCAATGCATGGCGAAGGCATGTATCGGCATGTTACACGTAATTTGCGTGGAAATTGTCGGTACAATCAGCGTGAAGTGAAATGAAGAAGTGTTGGGTCACGTGGGCACCATAGTGAGCCATTATTTTCGCCCTTGATTTCTCCGCCGGCAAAAATTACGCCTTTAAAAAGTGACCATTTGTATCCATTTTTGATGTTATGGTTTGTGTGGGTCATTTTCTCGTGTCCAGCAGATAATGAGCTGAGAACGTTAAGTGTGAGTGCAGTAAAGACGGTTTTGTCAGTTTTCCTTGGCGGTTTCATGAAGATCAGTTGGTCATGGTTTGCTATGCATCACCGTACATGTTTGTGTACTAGCGTGGGCCAAGAAGTGGTCGACGATGGAAAAATGCTGGACGTTTGGCGGACGCCAGTGCCTTCAAAGAACCATAAAATTGCACCCTGAGGGGGCTATCGTCTTAGTCAAGTACATGTAATCTGTTCACCGAGTTCGTTTCTCACCTGCAGTTAAGCTCGTTTGGTAAGTAAACGAAGTCGAAAATCATTTCCTGTGTAAAAGTAATGCTGATATCATGGCGGCAGTGATTATAAGTTTATCGGGCTGTGATGCATTGTGGGATATGGCAGGAAGAACAAATGAACAATCCCTTGGATTTTCTTCCAATGAACGCCAAGTTCACTAAGACAGGTGTAGGGTCTGCTTTGACCAGTCTAAAAATGCCAGTGACCTACCAATGACTGATAAGATGTACAGTTGGGGCTACTGTTAGCCTAGGCCTATACCACCAATCTGGGTCATCGTGGCATTATATGAGGCTGATTGTTGAGTGGAGTGTTTGTGAAATACAAACAACAATCCTGATAGAGAACTTTCGCGTCAGATCCCTGTGCTGGCTATGGCACGGTGTGTAAGGAACTGATGTCTATGGCAGGCGAGGTGGGACATTATTCATATTACATGTATATGACCAGCATAAATTCATTTTATGACCATCATTAAATCGATTTTATGCCCATCCTTAAATCGACCAATCACATATGCGGAATTAGTGTTGGCACAATATTCATTTTATGACCATCATTAAATCGATTTAATGACCATCACAAAATCGACCAATCACAGACACGGAATTAGTGCTATTACATATTCATTTTATGACCATCATTAAATCGATTTAATGACCATCATAAAATGATGGTCATTAAATAGGAATATGTGCTAGCATTAATTCCTTGTCTGTGATTGGCTGATTTTATGATGGTCATTAAATCGATTTAATGATGGTCATAAAATGAATATGTGATAGCACTAAATTCTGTGTCTCTGATTGGTCGATTTTATGATGGTCATTAAATCGATTTAATGATGGTCATAAAATGAATATGTGCCAACACTAATTCCGCATATGTGATTGGTCGATTTAAGGATGGTCATAAGTTCGATTTAATGATGATCATAAAATGAATTTATGATGGTCATATAATATGAATAATGTCCCACCTCGCCTGCCATAGATGTCCCGTATGGATTGAGCTCTTGTATCTGTCAGTCAAGTGCCCCCCCCCATTTTAACTCCTTATATCCCCGCTTATATCCCTGCATCAACTCACGATCCACCCACGTGACCCATCCAGGCCGGCAGGCTTGTTTGTTTATTACCTATGAAGAAATATTTTACGCCAATCAAAGACAACTAGGTATATTTTAGGCAGCTGACTTTTTTGATTGCCTCGCTAGGTAGAGCTAGGCAGGCCTAGGCCTACTAGGGCAGGTTTCACACGTACGGAACGTTGTGTGCATGCAGTCTTGCACAGTCTAGTGTGCATGCACTGACATACATGTCATGATTCACAACTTGTATTGTGTGTTTCGCCCCTACAGTTCTTATTCATAATATCATAGAAGACAGTACTTCTTCCGCTGCTTTAAGAGAGAACGTCACTTATCTCTCTTAAAGCTGCGAAAGCATACTTCATATCAACAACAACAACATGGCCACTTCATCATGGTAAACCCCTATAGAAGCCCTACCGGGTCAATTCTTCTGGATTGTTGTTGTGTGGATTTAATGAACAAAAATACATTATTCTCTTGGACCTATCAAAGAAAGGAGAGACTAACCGCGCTTCTCATATACTGGTGGTGGCGGGATATACGAATCTGAAAGAAATAATCGATGATTAAAATCTTTAGTTGATATCTGAGTGGAAGATAAAAATCACAGGCCGTTAGGCTAAGAATCGCGATTTTCGTGCCGCGCGATGTCGCAACCTTTGTCCGCGACCAACACGGCGGAAACAAAGAATGCTTTCGAGCGCCTGCGGCAAGAAAATCGCGTGAATGGATTCTTAGCCTTAGAAGCACGTCCCACTTGACGCATTTCAGCATGATGTAGCTATTGTGTTTTGAATCCAATTTTGCCACATTCGCAACTGCTCCTCACGAGGCAGACAACACCACAATTTAAATTTCCATTTTGGCTACTGTATGTTAGGCCTGCTTTCCGGCTAAGAAATAACTTGTGCATTAAGGGCAAGCTTACGTTGTGAATTTTTGGTGCATTGGAAATAAAATATGTCAAAATACCATAAAAGTACAAGTTATATGACGAAAATGAAGGCACCTGCGGGGTATATTCAGTCGAAAGGAATGGGGCTATCCAGTTAAAACTACACCTCCAGGTGGCTCTTCTGTACTATAAGTCCTAGTGCCACTGTTTACAACATGGCAGAGTATGGAAAGTGGACTGTTCAGAAACTCAAAAAAAATGAGTTATCAAACAGAGGAGCGTCACGTACAGGCAGTAAAAGTGATCTAATCAGTTTCAAACTCAGATGCCTCCATCATTGATGTAATCATCGTATCAGACTTGACATTTTGTCCATCACACTCTTATCTGATGGCACAAATCGACTCCTATAACCAGTTAACACCTGGAGCAATAGAAACAAGTTCTATCCATGGGTTTTTATACCCTATGAATCAAATGAGCTGATTACTTTTGATTGGGGGTCATGGTGATATCGACGTTCGATATCACAAAATTTGATATTTTGAGATAACTTGCCACCCTCTCAACTGATCAACATGAAACAAGTCTTAATTCATGCCTGCTAATCCAAGGACTGGACTGTGTTAAAATTCTCAGCCTCATGTGTCCGGGTTATTGAGATATCATGAGAATTTGATACTTCCAAACTTGATAATTTGAAATATCTCCGTGGTTCAGGTAGAGACATGATATCGCCCATACTTAGGTTACTGAGGATGCCCATTTCGATTTTGCAATGACCTTGATGATCAGGTCAAGGTCAAACTTGATAATTTGAAATTTCTCTGTCTGTGGTAGCAGTAGAGGTTTGATAACACTCATGTTAGGTTATTTAGGATGCCAATTTCGATTATGCAATGACCCTGATGATCATAGGTCAAGGTCAAGGTCAGAGGGCAAGGTCAAACTTCCCAAAAAAGTGATAAACAATGAAAGTCACAGAACAGGAAGTGGATAGTATAACCTATAGTACAGTAGAGACCCCTATTATAGAGAGGCTGAACTATATTCTGGATTGCCCCATTGAATGAGACGGGTCTTAGAATGCACCAATTAGGTAATATGCTGAAACAAAAGACTAGTTGTCGGAACACTTTCCCAAGAAATGATACATTTTGAAGGTCAAACACCTTGCCTATCATGAAGTTCGAGGTTTTTTCTGCCCAGTCCACCCCTTTTGGTAGCAAAATTTTCAACAGATATAGAGTACTCCACAAGTGAATTACATGAATGGTGCCAAATTTCCAAAACAGGGCGGCCATATTGGATCTGGATTTTACTTCCTGATTCTCTTCTAAAGTACTGAGCGTGTGTGGTGTCTATGAAGTGCTGGTCAAGACACCCTTGCCACCCCAGGTTCTATGGGTTTGTGACATTGCTGCCACTCCCTGAATGTGTCATTTACATGCTTCTTCTCTGAGAAAATTGTACCGGTTTTTCATGTTTGATGAATTTCTTTGTTTTTGATTATATAATGTAATTAAGCTGTAATTCTTGGGACTTTGCTCATTTTCTGTTTCTATAAAGCACAGTGATCACATTGGACCATAAAAACAGTCAACTGGAGGTGTCTTTTCTGCTTTTCTCAGAGGGGCCTGGATCCAAGCAATATGAAATTGTAACAACCGCTCGCCCTTAACAATCTTGATTGTTGTATGGACTTAAGGGGAAGCTGTTGTTGTGCATTTTCAATTTGCTTGGATGCAGGCCCCTCTGAGAAAGGCAATAAAGACACCCCCAGTCGACTGTTTTTATGGTCCAACATGTCCAATGTGATCACTCTGCTTTATAGAAACAGAAAAGGAGAAAAGTCCCAAGAATTATAGCTTAATTACATTACGTAATCAAAAACAAAAACAAAAAAATTCAGCAAACATGAAAAACAGGTAGGCCTACAATTTTCTTAGAGAAGAAGCGTGTAAATGACATATTCAGGGAGTGGCAGCAATGTCACAAACCCATAGAACCTCGGGTGGCGAGGGTGTCTTGACCTGCACTTCATGTACACCATAAACGCTCAGTACATTGAAGTAGTTCCAGGAAGTAAGATCCACAAGTGTCATGGCTGCCCTTTCTCGGAAAAGCCGGGCAGCATTCATGGAATTCACGTGCCGAGTACTCTATGTCTGTTGAAATTACTCTATCCATCACCACCTTGGGCATAAATTATTCTCAACGAATTTAGCCCGTTCCGCTCGTTGAATATGTGACGTCACCACTGGTGTCGGAGTCGCTGTCTGAAAACGAAGTTAGTCTATTCCTCTGGGTCATTTCACATGTCGTATGGCCAGCCAGATGGCCAATGCATGGCGAAGGCATGTATCGGCATGTTACACGTAATTTGCGTGGAAATTGTCGGTACAATCAGAGTGAAGTGAAATAAAGAAGTGTTTGTTTATTACCTCGTGAAGAAATATTTTAGGCCAGACTAAGACAACTACCGGTAGGTATATTTTAGGCAGCTGACTTTTTTGATGGCCTCGCTAGGTAGGACTAGGCAGGCCTAGGCCTACTAAGGCAGGTTTCACACGTACAGAACTTTGTGTGCATGCCGTCTTGCACAGTCTAGTGTGCATGCACTGACAGACATGTCATGACTCATCACTTGTATTGTGTGTTTCGCCCCTACATTTCTTATTCGTAATATCATAGAAGATAGTACTTCTTTCGCTGCTTTAAGAGAGAACGTCACTTATCTCTCTTAAAGCTGCGAAAGCATACTTCATATCAACAACAACAACATCGCCACTTCATCATGGTAAACCCCTATAGAAGCCCTTCCGGGTCAATTATTCTTGATTGTTGTTGTGTGGATTTAATGAACAAAAACACATTATTCTCTTGGACCTATCATAGAAAGGAGAGACTAACCGCGCTTCTCATATCCTGGTGGTGGCGGGATATACGAATCTGAAAGAAATAATCGATGATTAAAATCTTTAGTTGATATCTGAGTGGAAGATAAAAATCACAGGCGTAAGGCTAAGAATCCATTCACGTGATTTTCGTGCCGCGCGATGTCGCATCCTTTGTCCGCGACCAACGCGGCGGAAACAAACAATGCTTTCGAGCGTCTGCGGCAAGAAAATCGCGTGAATGGATTCTTAGCCTAAAGCGGTTTTTCCACGGTACAATATTATTGCACAATATGGGGCCAAAAATGGGTGTCATGTGCTTCTGGCATAATGGATGGGAGAAAGATTTGCAATACTATTGCCCATTTTGATCCTCATATTGTGCAATAATATTGCACGTGGATAGGCCGCTTTAGAAGCACGTCCTACTTGACGCATTTGCCACTGCTCACGAGGCAGACAACACCACAATTTAAATTTCCATTTTGGCTACTGTGTTACGCCTGCTTTCAGGCTAAGAAATAACTTGTGCATTAAGGGCAAGCAGACGTTCTGAATTTTTGGAGCATTGTAAATAAAACATGTGCATTAACAATCTTGATTGTTGTATGGACTTAAAGATAATGTATCGCGGGCCACGAAAATCATTGTTTATTTACATTTTGTTCGTTTATGTCCAGTCTTTCTTTGTCTTACGAGTAATATGTCGGTGGCATGCCCCTTTAGAAATCCTTTTGATACCAAAAGTATTCAATTTAGTGGGTTGGTTTGTCCCAAAAGTCCATAATAACATAACGTAAATAACCGTGTTTACAAATACTGAATGTAAACAATGAAGTCATGATAAATTATCTTTAAGGGGAAGCTGTTGTACATTTTCATTTTGCTTGGATCCAGGCCCCTCTGAGAAAAGCACTAAAGACACCCCCAGTTGACAGTTTTTATGGTCCAATGTGATCACTCTGCTAGAAACAATGAGAACAGTCCCAAGAATTACAGCTTAATTACATTATGTAATCAAAAACAAAGAAATTCACCAAACACGTGTTAAAATTGGCCCAGTAGTATTTGAAATATTCAAGGTAGTAGGTGTAGATAAATTAATGTCAATGACTGTACAAAAACACATTATTCTCTTGGACCTATAAAAGAAAGGAGATAGGCCTATACTTACCGCGTCTCAGTCTTTCCAAGTCCGCTTGCTTGACATTGACATCATCCTCTGTGCTAACCGACTGCACACATGCCACAATGAGAAGAACAAATCCCAACAACACGAGAAATTTCATTTCGTGAATTTTGCTTTGTCGCAGACCTGGCGAAAATGAGACACCTGCCAGACAACAAACTGTATCTTGCGGCTAACCGACGAAACTGACGAAATTACCTATACGGTGACTTATGCCCGCTATACACGATCAAATTTCTGAATATGCTCAATAAAGGCCTACATGGGGGTTTATACATTGAAGCCCCAATGTGCCCGGAATCTGAATTTCCCAAAAATTGGATGAAAAATTTGATCGTGTACAGCGGGCATTATTCTTCAAAGAAAATTAGCCAAATATGCTCTCTTTTACACATTAAGAGGTCAGTCCTGGAAAACTAACGACGGTGTACAGGAATTTTGAATGGCAGGTCATGTGGGTAAATTCCGATCCCCTATTGGCCATGATTGTGGTAGGACGTGCTCTTAATTTTTCAAGTGTATAGAAATGCGTAATCCCTTCACCGATCCAAACCCTGCAGACCATACACTGTTACGAGGGTTGTTGATCATTTCTGATAGCCAAATGCACGTCATTTTCAGGTTCTGGGGCTGTATGCACAAAACAGGCCAGGCCAGTGCCATTTTCAGGTTCTGTTTCCGCATTCACAGGAGAAGTGAGCATAAAATAGAATGCTTGTCTGGTATTAGGAAACAGGGGCCGTATGCATAAAACATCTTAAGTGTAAAATTTTCCTTTATTTTTTGTTTGTTTGGGGTATAAGAAAAGATCCACAACTTCACGTAACAGTGTATGGCCTGTGCTGCTTTGGGTTTGTGAGGGAATTACGCATTTCTACACACATCGGAAAGTCTACAGCACGTCCTACATCACAATCATGGCCAATAGGAGATCGGAATTTATCCACATGACCTGTCAATCATAATTCATGTACCTACACCGTCGGTTTTCCAGAACCGACCTCTTAATGCGTAAAAGAGTATTTCTGGTGATGGTTGGTACTCACAACGTCCGTGCTCAGGCAAGTCTTGTATGATACTCTAGGTTCATCGATTTAAGACCAGGCCTGGATATTCAAGCCACGCCCACTCTGCAAAACTTTACACCGCATGGTTCGAATCCATGAATAGAGCTGACCATGTATGATTGATGTCTTCCCTGCCCTTTGTGCTATGTTTACATCACGATTCGTAACCAATGCCTGGATAACAGGTGTGATGAAATCTAATGTCCCCACCCGCCTGATGTCCCATGCATTGTTCGTCAAAGGATTAAGGGTCTTGGTCTCTGGAGTCCAATTCAATGGTGCCGCTTAATCCGTAAATGTATTGTTGGGGGGAGATCACATATCGGGGGACATTAGATTCTGCTACACCGGGCCAACCGCACAAACTCACCGTGCGTTTCGCATAACTAGCCCACCAGTATACGGGGTGTTTCATAAGAATGGAATCTCAAGTTTCTATTTTATGAAAAATCGAAGTTGATTAATAAGCTCTAACTTAAAATTTCGGAAGTTTCCTTAAAGAAGCACGGTATTGCCATTTTTTCTCGACAGCCGGCGCCACCGCGCCACTCTCCAACCCAAGAGTCTAACTACGTTTCGGCGAATGACCTGATTTACTGCGTACATTTTGTAATGCATTTTTGTAGTTCGTCTTACTAGGTGGCTCCCTCTACGTCGGCAGTCAAATAACGCATTTGAGATCCAATACCGTGCTCCTTTAAGCTTGTTGTTGCCCCGACAGGTGACAAAACCTTGGCTGTCAATGAAATATTAGATGATGATGAGGAGGAGGAGGAACCCGAAGTTGTTTACATTGCTGAGCGTGATATCGTAATGGACTAGGCGCACGGTGCAGTATGACATCATCATGAGAACAGAGTGACTGAATTTGTCATTGCATTTTCTAAATATTACTTCATCACTCAGCATTAGAAACAGCCATAAGTCTAGATTGGGGTTGAAAATTCTACATTGAATCAAAGTTGTGACTAAAATTTCATTTATTTTCGAATTCAAATTCAGGTACGCGACGATGACATTAAAAAATTCCCGTCAGCACCGATGAAAAAGGGATCTACTGAGCTGGTTATTTGTTGAAAATTTTTTTTGAATCACCCTGTATACGTCTTCCATCGTACATTTGACGAAGTTACACGCGTCTAAGTCTTAAACACCCGTTTTGAATACGGCCCAAGATGTCTCGCTGCAACGCATCCTCTTGCTAATTCGTCATTCTGAGTAGCCCTCTTGATGCAGGGTCAATACCCTTTGAACCTAACTCAGATTGGTTCCCCCTAGTTCTACAGGTACATTGCCTCACAGGACTTGCCTGAGCAAAATCCTTTACTAAAAATGGGCTTGCAGCACCACTTTGATGATATGAATCAACGCCCAAAATACGTTATGTAATCATTCAATGACATCAAGTAATGCAGGGCACTGACAGAAAAACCAACAAAATTGACAAGTGATCGTAAACTTTTGCAAATGACTGTATCTAACGTATTGGAGGAGCAAGCAGAATTCTGTGTGAGGTTGACCACCTCATTATGGTTCCCGATACTAGAATCGGAAACCATATTGTTTTTGGTCATCGTATCTGTCTGTCTGTCTGTCATTCTGTCCGTCTGTCACACCATAACTTGGATACTTTAACAGCTAGGGGCCTACAACCCTGGAAACCTGACCTACCCCCAGGTAACTTGACCATATCAACATGATGAGCTCATCATTTCAGGTTTCTGATAGCAGGTGTAACATCTGTGAGTGTTTCTGTAGCTCAGTGCTCCCCAACAATAGACGCGGCCTAGAATGGTTATTGTTCGGTTAGTTGCCACCTAATCCGTCAGGAGGGAAACAATAAGAAAAACACAGAAATACGGGGAACACTGATCGACGTTACACCGTGTCATTGTGAAATTGATAATGATATATCAGAAGATGAGATTTTGTCTGTCACACCCTAACTTGGCTACTTCAGGAAGATGATACATGTAGTTGGTGTCTGAACTGATCAAGTGAAAG
>NMRB01000826.1:221316-243146 GCA_002633025.1 Notospermus geniculatus | reverse complement strand
GGTGAATCCTCGGAATGCCTTTGTTAACCGGCGTTTTCGTATACCGAATACTTCTATGTAAGGGAAGCCTTAAGGGACTCTAGAGGGAACTCACGGATACCACGGATATTCGTCAGTTCAATATCTCAATCATAGGTGGCAGGTCGCAATAATAGTTTATCAATTTGTCGATAGATGGCGCGAGTATGAAAGTATAAGTACGCATGCGCAGGTACAAGGCAGAATCGCAGGAAATTCTATAAATAGCTCTGGGGAATACATGATCACGTCAGACATGGAATGCCGAGCGTTAAAAATAGACACAAGTTAATGAGCGGCTCAGAAAAGGCCAATCCCAGAGAATCTCTTAACATTACATAATATCAATTTATTGGGAAGTGTGGTAGTGCTGGCGATTTAGCGATGTTTATAATAAGGAATTAAACCATGTCATTGCATGTTTGAATGGCAAGGTTGATGTAATTCGACCGTTGTGGTGTTTTTATGAGGGTATGTACAGTGCAGTGCTTATGATTCGACGGGCGCTACACATCTTCAAATGCACAAATCTGACCGAGCTTTTTATATTTCCAATTAGTCCATTTCTCCTCAAACCCCTGACTACATCCCTGTGTATAATCTATTTGGCACTCAGGGGCCAAATTCATAAAACGCTTCTAAGCCTAGTTGACAACTAAATTGGCCTGTGGTGGGCTACTATCCCTAGTTGACCCACTCAGAATTTCATATTCGTTAGACTTTCCCTATGCTCGAAGCACTGAGAAAAGTCAACTTCAGCTTTCCTTTGGCTCAAGTCCCACCCCAACTGTGGAAACCACTGCGTACAATAAACGTCTGAGTATTTTGAGGTACATGTAATAGGATAATTATTCTAAATCTAATTGCATAATGGTAGTTTGTTCCGCCAGAACGTGGAGCTTTTCCATGAGGTGTATCTATTTTTAACGCTCGGAATTCCATGGCTGACGTGACATCATCATGGGTTCCCCAGAGCTATTTATAGAATTTCCCGCGATTCTGCCCTGGACCTCTTGACCAGTGGCGCCGGCTGGTTGAAGGTAAATGGTACTCATAGTAGCCTAATAGCCGGTTCCCTCTAGAGTCCCTTTAATTTAAAGGACCACAGTATTGCTTCCCAATCCTGTGTTACACCTACCCGCGTTAAGGGGAGACCTCTATTAACGACTTGGTAAACTACCGCATGCGACTAGTCTCGCGCAGCCAGCCGTTTCGTTCCGCAATACTGCTACACAAATTGTTCGATCCCCAGCGGCTGTGTGACCGAGACTGTAATCACTGGGGCGAAAGGCTTAACTACAGTATTGGAGCATGATGCCGGTGGCGCCGGCTGTCGACAGAAAGACGCAATACAGTGGTCCTTTAATGTACAAAATTACATTATTCTCTTGGACCTATAAAACAAAGGAGAGACTTACCGCGTCTCAGTCTTTCCAAGTCCTCTTGCTTGACATCGTCCTCTGTGCTAACCGACTGCACACATGCCACAATGAGAAGAACAAACCCCAACGCCACGAGAAATTTCATTTCGTGAATTTTGCTTTGTCGCAGAGCTGAGGAAAATGTATGAGACACCTGCCAGACAACAAACTGTATCTTGTGGCTAACCGACGTAACTGACAAATTACCTATTCGGTGACTTATTCTTCAAAGAAAAGTACTATACTCTCTTTTACACATTAAGAGGTAAATCCTGGAAAACTAAAGTCTGGCAACATCTATCTTCGACCTAAAGGAATGCGGAAGTCATGTAATGTCACAGAGCTTTGCGGTTTATAATCATGCCTGTCGATCACTTGTGGTCGTTCCCTGATTGTTCGCGTTGTCCGCCGGTCATTCAATAGCCGCGTGCGATTAAAGGTCCGTGGAAAATCCAACGATCAATTTCCTAGCTTCCGCATTCCATTAGGTCAAAGATAGATGTTGCCAGACTTTACCAACGGTGTAGATGAATTATGATTGACAGGTCATGTGGATAAATTCCGATCTTCTATTGGCAGTGACTGTGGTAGGAGTGCTCTTAACTTTTTGAGGTGTGCAGAAATGCGATTCCCCTCACAAATCCAAAGCCATACACTATTACGAGGTGGTGTTGATCTTTTCTGAAAACCAAATGCATGTCATTTTCAGGTTCATTTTCCTAAACCAGACAAGCATTTCATGTTATGATCGTTCTCACTGTGAACCAGGAAACTGAACCTGAAAATGACACTAAGATCTACACTTTACATAATAGTGTATGGCCTGTTGGCTTTTGGGGTCTGTGGAGGAATTGCGCATTTCTACACACCTCAGAAAGTTCCTACCGCAATCATGGCCAATAGGAGATCGGAATTTATCCATATGACCTGTCAATCATAATTCATGTAGCTGCACCGTCGGGAGTTTCCCAGGACTGACCTCTTAATGTGTAAAATATAGTATTTCTGGGGATGATGGGTACCACAAACGTCCGTGCTCAGACAAGTCTTGTATGATACTCTAGTTTCATCGATTTAAGACCGGTCCTGGATATTCAAGCCACGCCCACTCTGCATAACGTTATGCATGAATAGAGCCGACCATGTATGATTGATGTCTTGCCTGCCCTTTGTGCTATGTTTACATCACGATTCGTAACCAATGCCTGGATAACAGGTGTGATGAAATCTAATGTCCCCACCCGCCTGATGTCCCCTGCATTGTTTGTCACAGGATTATGGGTCTTGGTCTCTGGAGTCCAATTCAATGATGCCGCTTTCAACCCACCAGCACAAGTGGAAAATGTGCGCGAATACGGAGGTTTCGCAAGCACCCGGTTAGGCCATACGACGACGTTTATCTATTGTTTGGGTATACCCACACAATAGATAAACGTCGTCGTAGGGCCTAACCGGGCCTTCGCGAAACCTCCCTGATAAACAACAAGAAACCGTGGCCTATTCACGCTGTCCTGTACTGGGGCGGTCACAGGCACTCATAATGAACAGGTTTTAAATCGACGAAGCTAGAGTAATTTACTGTAGAACTTGTTGGGGGAAAAGCCAAACTGATTCAGGTCCAAAGGGCACTAATAGGGCCCTTCAGACGACAGGCAAAAATCCACACGCGATCCGATCGAATCCGATTGTGGTTCAAACTCTTGCGTGTAAACGCTACCCAATGCGGTCCAATGTGGATTTAAAATGGCCCCGAATCCGCATTGGACCACATACGACCACATTCAAATCTCGTCTAAAGGCAAATGAGAGCCGATGCGGGTCGATCGGATCGAATCGGATTGAATCTGAATGTGATTTTTTGGCTTGTCGACTAAACGGCCCTATATTGACCCTGCATCAAGAGGGCTACACAGAAGATCAGAAAAGCAAGAAAGAAGGGGCCGTATTCAAAAAAGGTGATCATCGCGCGTTTAAGACTTAGACGCGTGTAACTTCACTAAATGCACACTCTTCCATCATACATTTGACGAAGTTACACGCGTCTAAGTCTTAAACACCCCTCTTGAAACGGCCCAAGATGTCTGGCTGCAACGCATCCTTTTGCTGATTCGTCATTCTGAGTAGCCCTCTTGATGCAGGGTCAGTACCCTTTGAACCTAACTCAGATTGGTTTCCCCCTAGTTCTACAGGTGCATTGCCTCACAAGACTTGCCTGAGCAAAATCCTTTACTAAAATGGGCTTGTAGCACCACTTTGATGATATGAATCAACGCCCAAAATACGTTATGTAATCATTCTGTGACATCAAGTAATGCAGGGCACGAACAGAAAAACCAACAAAGTTGACAAGTGGTCTTAAATTTTTGCAAATGATTGTATCGAACGGATTGGAGGAGCAAGCAGATCTCCGGGTGAGGCTGACCACGTCATTATGTCATATTGTTTTTTGGTCATCGCGTCTGTCATTCTGTCCGTCTGTCACACCATAACTTGGATACTTTAACAGCTAGGGGCCTACAACCCTGGAAACCTGACCTACCCCCAGGTAACTTGACCATATCAACATGATGAGCTCATCATTTCAGGTTTCTGATAGCAGGTGTAACATCTGTGAGTGTTTCTGTAGCTCAGTGTTCCCCAACAATAGACGCGGCCTAGAATGGTTGTTGTTGGGTTAGTTGCCGCTTAATCCGTCAGGAGGGAAACAATAAGAAAAACACAGAAATACGGGGAACACTGATCGACGTTACACCGGGTCATTGTGAAATTGATAGTGATATATCAAAAGATGAGATTTTGTCTGTCACACACTAACTTCGCTACTTCAGGAAGATGATAGTTGGTGTCTGAACTGATCAAGTGAAAGGTGTCATTCTTTCATTACTGTAAACTCGCTCCTATAACATCCTGCTGCTGAATTATAACTGAACCGATGCCAGATTAACAGCATCGTCACGCAATCGTCACCAGTAGCGGAGAACAACTGTGGTTTATTGGTCAGGAGGAAAAGTGACATGCGGATTAGTGATTACATGTATGATGCATTGACTGGTGAACTGATTTAGGTTCATTCTGCTCGGCTAAAGGATGTTATAGGACTCTGCCATACTAGTATCTGAAAAAAATATTGCAACAACAAATGACATGGAGACACACGTTAGAAATTGGTCGGCTTAATAGAACCACCTATGATAACCATACGTTTGCGTGTACTCACATTGGCGAGATGTCAATGTGAAAAAAGCGTAAATCCAGCCACAGATGTTTCATTCATAAATCATGATGCATTTCAATAAAAACACATTATTCTGAACATCTATCTCACCTACTTCCTCCATCTGAACTGAAATGCATGTTTTCCCGAAAGTAAGTAACAGATCACAAGTAAACAGAATATTGCATGTATTCTGTGTACACGGTGTACAATGCATGGAATGTACATATTGGTCTGGCGTCACACCCAGGAAATGGATTAAAATATGTTTTTTTCACATTTATAGCAAACATTATTCTTTCTGATGATACACCATCCTGGATCTCCACGTGTATTGGCTACGTCAAAAGACTACGCCACTACCCCTGGAAGCTTTCGCATATAATTTCTGTATTGACCCACATCGGGAAATCAACGTATCAATCAGAGCCCTTCTTTTGTTATTTCTCTCTCGTGTTCCATGTTCTCTCTCTGCCTACGAAAAGGAAAGACTCCCCTAATGCCCTTTAAAATCTATTTCGAACATTTGGTGCCGAAAACCGGGAAAAGATGCAGGACCGACGGCAAGTAGAGCAGGTTTGAAGGGCTGGGTCACACGAGAGGCACAGAACATGGCGGCCATGTTGGCGGACATGTTGAATTCGGTAAAGTCCCCTACCGTAGAAGCCCTGAAACTTCAATTTTCCGACTTTGATAAATGTTTAGAAGCCTTCGATAACATGCAAACTTGTATTAAGGCCGAGATTGTAGATGAGAACGACTTAATGAAGTAAATTGTTCAGGCTAGCAAGTTTAGAAGGAAACATTTGGCAGTCAAAATGGCGGCACTCGAACTGCTTGCTAAGTTGGACTGAACTTTCGCAGTCGAAGTTAACCGCCCAACAGGTGAAAAGTGAGCCTTCTACCATGTTTCCTGAACATTTTTTGAATAGTTCTCAGGGTCAGACACGTCTTGTGGTGTATCTCGGTATTCGCCTGTATGGTGTCTCCACCTGTTGTCAGAGTAAAGTAGTAGCCAAGATGGCAGCCTTGTAGCAGAACAGCATAATGAATAAATTCGGTTGTTATTTGTTTGTAATCCTCCTTCATCACGTTCATCTTTGGACAATACACAACACGTCTCCCAAAACTGTAAATTGCTATTAGGGAGACAGTAGGGAGGTTTCGAAATCAAACGATAAACGTAAACGTTAACGACAACTTTATTTTTGTACCGAAAATGCAGTGCAAAATCTGGTTAATGTGTGGTATGAAAAATAACGTTGTCGTAAAGTTTTGGTTTATCGTTTGATTTCGAAACCTCACGTTTTAGGACCAGTTCGAGCTCATTATTTATCAGAGCAAAATTCCCACTGTGAGCAAGTTTAGTTATTTTTGCGCTCATTGTTGGAGGGAGAGGCATTAGGGAAGATTAGTGGTCTCCCTCTGACAGAGGTGAACTACACTGTTAGAAATAACAGAGGATTTTACAGAAAATCTGTGCAGCAGAGTCCCCAGGACTGGATCTGTAAAATTGCAGACTTAAATAAATGTTAACAGAGACTTGACTGGAGGCTGTCCAAATTATACATGTTATATTTTCATACTGCTCTCAGAAGGCATCATAATGGGATGTCCAATGGAGTCCAACCAATATAGGAAAATATGAATCATACCATATGTAAATTTACAGAAAGTGCTGGGGACTCTGCTGCAGGCAATTTCTGTAAAATTACTACAAAAGTACTATTGTAAAATTAATAATTTCCAACAGTGTATGAAATAGCTAGGAACTGTCTGAAGGACAGTTACGCTAGGCCTGAACGTGCTATTTTCTCACATAATCAATCCTTATTGAGTATGTCTGTTCCTTCGTTTGAAGTTGATCCGCTTAGTAAGTGTTCATACGTTGTCCAGTGGAAGTTACATGACGATATCACAGTACACGTACGGTGTCTGGAGACACTTGGAGTTAGCGGCGATTAGTATGGTGTCTTTATGACACCTCTTATTTTATCAAGGTGACGGCAGGAGATTCGACTTGAATGGGCACGCCACAGTAAGGACAAGGAGCAGGATTTACTTTACGTGCTGACGTTTCTGAAAAAACGAAGTCGAATCAGATTGCTGTTCAGGGTGGGAGCGGGGGTTGTCCCTCCTCACCTGTTTCTCAGAACATATCTACGGAAGGTGGGAGTGAAGATTATCCTTCCTCACCTGTTTCTCAGAGCTCTAGATCACGTCAAGGACAAACTGTCACATGGTGTGGTAGGGCCAGTAAACCCAAACAACGATTACATGTAGATCTTTAGATTCAGTCAGCTTATTGTCATTTTGATCTTTTTGATCTGTATTAGAGAAGACCGTGTCCACGTTCAGATTCCGCTACCACCTCTTTTATTGGCACACGTAATACCTGTTGGTGTCCACGTTCAGATCGTGCTAGCACCTCTTTTATTGGCAGAAGTAATACATGTTGACCAAGGTTTAATTTCTGAAATGTTGTTTAGTTGAAGTTTGCCAAAATTTTGGGTCGAGTTTCATGTTATAGTTTGTATAATTTTATTTGTTAGTTTACGTTAAATCTTATGTTGATTTTATAGGCATTGTAGTATTGTATTGTTGTTTATTACATATAATAAATGCAATAGAAGTATCTGTATCTGAGGCTGAAGCCGAGGCATTATTGGCCCCTGTACAAAATATAATATATAAGTAATGTCGGAAATTATAGTGTTGAAAAAAACAACTTTGACAAGACAACAGAAAAAAAATGATTGGCATTTTTATTTTGTTTGGTACATTTGTTTTGGAAAGGATATATTTAAGTTTTACCTCATTGTGATAGTGAATGCCCGAGTGTTTACAATAGATCACAGAACTTCCAAGTGATTCTGTATCCACAACCATTTAGTCTCGCGCAACCAGCCCCTCGTTCATACTCCGAGGTCGTCAGACCGAGGGTCTGGCACAGAACGCAATTCTCATTGTAATTGGGTCAGTGACCTTATTCCGATGATTCAAAATAAGGGGAGCTTCGCTTATTGGCTAGTCACTACTAATGCATCATGGGTCTCAAAAGTTGGTGACGTAGGCTGCAGGAGGAATTTTAATTTGTGTTGTCATGTTAATTTATAGTGTCTTTCATTCGAATTTCAGACAAGTATGTTAATATTCGTTCGATTGGGGAGGAAATTATACTATAAAAGTGTGGTAGGCCTAACAGCAAGGGCTACATGCTGCATGCTTTTTGCATTGATTGTGCATGCATGCATGCAGTGCAGAGGCTAGCTGTGTTCTACCTCATCGTCTGTAGATTGTCCGCCATGATGTTTTTACAAGTCAAAGTAACCATATGGACCAGACTCTAAAATTGGAAATTGCAAGAGTCTGGTGGCACGAGACTGACAACCATTTGGAATAAGTATATCTCTAGTTTGGATGTATGTATGGAAATAGTAAGTTGAAAAGCAATGGGTTGCTATTTTTATGTAGTTTAGACATTAGTTGAACACAGTAGTCTTGGAGCTGTTGTTATGTCCTCCTGAATTTAGTGCTTTGGAGACTTGGATAAATTGGTTGGTTCTCTTTAGGTTGTCACTAAATTTAATTGTTCGGTAAATTAGTTTCTCCTTGCGGTGGTTAAACTTAAAGTAACCTTTAATTTGGAGACTCTAGCCACGTCTATACGGAGGATTCAATCTCCAATTAACCGTCTAAACGGGGCCTTGTCTCGAGTTAAGTTGTCCCGGGCCAAGTTTGTCTCGGGTTAATTTGACCCCGGTAGGGTAGGGGGGTTAAGATAACCCGAGACAACGTTGTCTCGAGACCGTTGTCGTGTAGACACGCTCGCCCGTCTGTCTCGGGACAAAGGCCTATGTTGGTTCCGTAATTTATCAACATGTGCATTTGACAAAATGGCATGAATGAAGTCATGGAATGGAAGTCAAATGGCGCGTAGTGTTGGGAACACCGTCACCATGGTCACGTCATGCATCCGTGTAGACCCTCCGTTACTTGTCTCGGGTGAAATAGTCTCGAGACAAATTTGACCCAGGATAAGTTAGCCGCTCGTGTAGACGTAGTATAAGTTGCATTGGCTCGTTCTCCTGTGGTCTGTCGCTAGCGAATTGTGTTTGAGTTGTTAGCAAACAGTTTTGGACCTCCAAAACGTGGGAGGATGTTGTAAAATTATTCCATACATATGTACATTGCCCCTTTAATAGTGTGCTGCTTCCGTTTGGTGCTGCCACTTGGCAGGAGTTTTGACATGTTTGATAAATAAACTTCACTTGTGCCATGCCTTCCAACGAACCAGGACGTTGTGTGGTCTTCTTTTGTTATTTCTCTCTCGTGTTCCATGTTCTCTCTCTGCCTACGACAAGGAAAGACTCTCCTAATGCCCTTTTAGATCTATTTCGAACAACATGTATCGCATGGTCATTCGGAATCGTCGAAAAAAGTCATCAATATCGAACGAAGTGCTTTTCACATTTTGATCAAGTTCATCGGGGTAAAAGAATCTAATGCCTCCGAATGTGGTGTCCCCCAACAATACATTTACGGAATAACGGCACCATTCAATTGAACTCTAGAGAGACCAATACTTTTAATCCAGTGACAAACAATGCAGGGGGACATCAGGGAGACGGGAGCATGAGATTCTATCACACCTGTGCTGTTCTTTCTAGACTGGTACCCGGTCTTCTGGGCAGCTTGCATTCTAAGACCGGTGAAAGCAAATGATCTAAGCCGGATTCCCCGCTAGTGACGTCATTCTGCAGCTCCAAGAGCAATAGACCGACGCAGAGCTAAATATAGACCAGCGGGCGCCATGGTGGTTTTGTGCATTTGCTTGCGTCTGTCCTAGTATTTTTAATCACAGTGTTCGGTCTATGTTCTTTCATCAATGACGAGGACCCTTGAGTTTCCATGGATGAATTTAGAATGGGGTCGTCTGATTTGAAGGTTCAATTTGAAAAAATTCGTTAAAAAGGAGAAACGGAATCCTTTGAATTTGGAGAGTTAAAGAATGTTAAAAAATGCATATCAAAATTGTCATTCTGAACAAATTAGGTCATGTTAGCATCGCAACCAAGCTCGCACGCATTGTATAATCCATGTATGATGTACACATTTTCCGTACATGCGTGTAGCCCGTCAATGCGTGTTGGCCGACAATCTGTAGGCCTACAGATTGTCGTAAAGCTGAATCACTCCGAATAGCTGCACAGTCTAAAACATGCCACCCAGCTTTGCCTCTGCATCAGCCTGTGCAGGTAAACGCAAGAGAGAAAGTTCCGAAATTGAACAGTCCAAACGCTGCACAACCGACTTGATGGCCGATGTACCGAAATCACGTGACCAATCGACGTCACTGCAGATTTTCGCAGGATTCTGACAATTTTACGCGGCGCCTACCTGACCTCTGTATCGTACCATCAGTCAGCGCCACATGCAGCAGGTCAGGGAACCAGGCTATGTGAGTGCATGAAGAGGAACGAGACCAAAGCCCTGCTGAGGAAGGATGTGGCTTAAAGGGAGACTACACTCATCGTGTGAAATTTTGAATTTTCGAAATATTGTTACTACATTCAAATTCATTGATATCTGCAACACGTCGTATTTTTTTAAAATCAGCAACCTCATCATTTTAGTTATTTTAATTGGATCCCAAGGGGACCAGCATACATGATGTCATGTATGCTCAATGCATATTTATGAAGGTACAGTGTTAGCTCATTCACTACTAAGGTAGTCAGCCTATTGACACTAGTGACATCACAATTCATTGCAATAGTCTACATGGGTTGATAAAAATTCAAAAGTTTCCAAAGAGTGGAGTCTCCCTTTAAGGGGAACCACTGGCATACGGAAACACCGGAAGATGTAACACAAGACACTCAGCACTTTATTTCTTATTGTGAGTGAATAAAGAAGTGTTCAGCATTGTATGCAACTTTTATTGGTGGATGAAATAAGATGCGTCATTTGAGACCCCCATTTTCCTGAACAGATATTGCCATCCTGAAAGAAATAATAGATGAATGAAAACTTAATTTGAGTTGAAGACTATTAGAAGCACGTCCTACTTGATGGATTTCAGCATGATGTAGCTATTGTGTTGTTGAATCCAATTTTGCCACATTCGCAACAGCTCACGAGGCAGACAACACCACAAATTTCCATTTAGGCTATTTTTCAGGATAAGAAATAACTTGTGCATTAACAGTCTTGATTGTTGTATGGATTTAATGAACAAAAACACATTATTCTCTTGGACCTATAAAAGAAAGGAGAGACTTACCGCGTCTCAGTCTTTCAAAGTCGGCGCGCTTCACATACCGGCGGCCCCTAGTGGCGGTATCCTTAGCTAATCACCTGAAAGAATATAATCGATCAATGAAAACTTTGATATTTGAGTGGAAGATATAGAAACCACAGGCCGTTAGAAGCACGTCCTACTTGATGAATTTCAACAGGGTGTAGCTATTGTGTTGTTGAATCCATTTTTACCACATTTGCAACTGCTCACGAGACAGACAACACCACAAATTTCCATTTTGGCTACTGTATGTTAGGCCTACTTTCAGGCTAAGAAATAACTTGTGCATTAACAATCTTGATTGTTGTATGGACGTAAGGGGAAGCTGTTGTTGTACATTTTCATATTGCTTGGATCCAGGCCCCTCCCCCCAGAAAGACCCTCCCCCCAGTTGACTGTTTTTATGGTCCAATGTGATCACTCCGCTTTATAGAAACAGAAAATGAGAAAAGTCCCAAGAATTACAGCTTAATTACATTACGTAATCAAAAACAAAGAAATTCACCAAAGACGAAAAACAGGTACAATTTTCTTAGAGAAGAAGCATGTAAATGACATATTCAGGGAGTGGCAGCAATGTCACTGACCCATAGAACCTCAGGTGACGAGGGTTGTCTTGACCTGCACTTCATGTACAGTCATTGACAAAAGTTTATCTCCACCGTTAATCGTCCATAACTTCCTCATCAAGTGAAGAAATTTGATGCGGTTTTCAGCAAATAATACTTCAATCTTTTCTGCATCTTTCATACACAAACCTACTTCTGCAGCATCACTCTGACATTATGTAATTTATTTCCATGCCAATTTGGATTTTCTCACGTCCGACCAGTGTGTAGCAACCCTTGAAAACAATCCGCAAAGATTGCGCCATCAAATTCCACCTCAGTTTCTCAAAAAGTGACTTTTGTTGGTTTGATTTTGGAGCAGATTCAAATGCTCTTATTTTGCCTGTGAGACGACCCCCGCATTTGTGAATGCCATTGCCCAACCAATCATAGGACTCGGATAGGGGCGCGAACCACAAACCACAAATCCCTCAAACCCAGTAGGTAATGGTATCTGGACACTTGTAAGTTTCACTTGTTCTGTCAATAGGCCTTCAATTCTAAAGGGAAAGGGATACCTCATATTCCGATTCAATGGACAGCCCTGGACAAAGACCAAATCTTACTTATTAACTTTTATTCAAACTACTGTGACATATGCTGTAAATATTCATGAATGGAAACTTAGGCATTACAATCACAATGCCGAAATCTACTTATTGGCTTTGGTCTGCCTAGTCACGCCTTCATAATCATTATTCACACACCTCTATATTCCATAATCAGTGTATGGCTGAACAAGTTAAAAAGGTGCCATCTCAAGCCCCACGCAACTGTTTTGCCGACAAGAGCCAACAAAAGTCACTTTTTTGAGAAACTGAGGTGGAATTTGATGGCGCAATCTTTGTGAATTGTTTTCAAGTGTTTTCAAGTGTTGTTACACACTGGTCGGACGTGAGAAAATCCAAATTGGCATGGAAATAAAAAAGTTGGTTTTGGACTTTTTTTCAGCGCCTGATTACATAATGTCAGAGTGATGCTGCAGAAGCACGTTTGTGTATGAAAGATGCAGAAAAGATTGAAGTATTATTTGCTGAAAACTGCATCACATTTCGTCACTTTATAAGGAAGTTATGGACGATTAACGGTGATAAACGGAGATAAACGGAGATAAACTTTTGTCAATGACTGTACACCATACACGCTCAGTACATTAAAGTAGTTCCAGGAAGTAAAATCTACAAGTGTCATGGCCGCCCTGTCTCGGAAAATCTGGCAGCATTCATGGAATGCACGTGCGGAGTATTCTATATCTGTTGAAAATATTGCCATCAAAAGGGGTGGACTAAGCAGAAAAAACCACGAACTTTATGATACGCATGTTGTTTGATCTTCAAAATATAACATTTCTAGGGGAAGTGTTCCGACTACTAGTCTTTTAACTAATTAGTTTGTCTCATTCAAGTCCTTGACTGATAGACCCCGCAGGTGCCTTCATTTTTATCATATAACTTGTACTTTTATGGTATTTTGACAAGTTTTATTTACACCGTCTGACCATGTTCAAAAAATTCACAATGCCCTTCTACAAAAACACGTTATTCTTTTGTGTAACGTATAAAGTTCGTCTGCTAGTAATACACACGTCAGGTGCTGCCACCTCCTCATAGCAGTGTAAACTAGATTAAATATAGGATACCCAGAATGCACTTGCGACAGGGAACATGGCGCGTTAGTCGTTCATTTCATCTTGGACCTATAAAAGAAAGGATAGAGGACTTACCGCGCTTCACATATCCTGGAATCGGCGGCCGATATTGCGAATCTGAAAGAAATAATCGATGAATGAAAACTTTAGTTGATATTTGGGTGGAAGATAAAAACCACAGGCCGTTAGAAGCACGTCACAAGTCCACAAATCCACAAGTGTCATGGCTGCCCTGTCTCGGAAAATCTGGCAGCAATGGAATTCATATGCGGAGTATTCTATATCTGTTGAAAATATTGCCATCAAAAGGGGTGGACTAAGCAGAAAAAGCCGAGAACTTTATGACACCCATGTTGTTTGATCTTCAAAATGTAGCATTTCTTGGGAAAGTGTTCCGACTACTAGCCTTTTAGCTAATTAGTGTGTCTCATTCAAGTCCTTGACTGATAGACCCCGCAGGTGCCTTCATTTTTATCATATAACTTGTACTTTTATGGTATTTTGACAAGTTTTATTTACAACATCTGACCATGTTCAAAAAATTCACAATGCCCTTCTACAAAAACACGTTATTCTTTTGTGTAGCGTATAAAGTTCGTCTGCTAGTAATACACACGTCAGGTGCTGCCACCTCCTCATAGCAGTGTAAACTAGATTAAATATAGGATACCCAGAATGCACTTGCGACAGGGAACATGGCGTGTTAGTCGTTCATTTCATCTTTGACCTATAAAAGAAAGGAGAGAGGACTTACCACGCTTCACATATCCTGGTGGCGGCGGCCGATATTGCGAATCTGAAAATGATAATCGATGAATGAAAACTTTAGTTGATATTTGGGTGGAAGATAAAAACCACAGGCCGTTAGAAGCACGTCATACTTGATGGATTTCAACATGATGTAGCTATCGTGTTGTTGAATCCAATTTTGCCACATTCGCAACTACTCACGAGGCAGACAACACCACAAATTTCCATTTTGGTTACTGTATGTTAGGCCTGCTTTCAGGCTAAGAAATAACTTGTGCATTAACAATCTTGACGCAAGGAACCAACCGCCTCGCAGCGGCAAATCAGCGAAGCTTGCTAATTACATAGACCCCTATGCGTTTCACAGCTATCATTTTGGCCTTGGACGGAAAATTTTACCTCACTTTGTCGCCCTAGACTGAATTTACAGGAGGAAGACAGGCGTTCACACCGTACAGGATCAGTGTCTATCAGAATTATGAGGCAAGCTAATAAAAACGGGATCGAGTGATGAGTTTGAAGCGTTTTTTGGTAACCGCAGATGATCATGTGACGTCACCACCTGGGGCACAATGGGACTGCGCTGTACAAAAACGAATTTAGCCCATTCTGCTCGCTGAATAATGACTTCACCACTGGCGTCAGAATCGCTGTTCGAAAACGAAGTTAGTTCATTCTGCTTGCGCCGTTTCACGTTTCACATGTCGTATAGATGAGGTTCGCTAGCGGCCATCTTGCCAAAATTAGGTCATGCTCATGGGGATCTCGCGCATGCGGCCCCCACTGGGGGGATGGAGTACCCGGATGTGAGTTGTCTGCCAACGTTAAAACCAATGAAAATTTCGCGGAGTTTTCAGCTGCGTAGTATTTTTGCATTTATACAGTGATTAATCATTTAAATTGTAATTTTTGGCCCTAACACGTTTGCTCTAATCATGAGTACAGCGGTAACTATATCGATCCCTTAATCATGAAGATCAAGTCAGATATCGTGAAAAAAATGATGTTTTATCAGTGACGATCCGTGAAAAACAACACGCTTTCGTGTTGACATCCTATTTGCGCATGCGTGAGCCCTGTTGGGACGGGGAACCAGTCTCGGCTCAAGACTAGGCATTCCCATGGCGATGACCTGGTTCTTGGCAAGATGGCGCTAGCGAAACAGATCTATGGCCAGCCGGATGGCCAATGCATGGCGAAGGCATGTAACTTGTGTATTAACAATCTTGATTGTTGTATGGACTTAGGAAAAATTTTTCAAGCTTTGGTTATTACAAAATGCTAGTCTTTCATGATAAATTCCCACCGTCAATTCACTTTTTCAATTAACTGTTAATTACTGGCACCCAGACAATCAGTTATCACCACACCATGGAGCATTCACCACGTCACTGGGAATTCTCCAAACATGAAAAACAGGTACAATTTTCTCAGGGAAGAAGCGTGTAAATGACATATTCAGGGAGTGGCAATGTCACTAACCCATGGAACCTCGGGTGGCGATGGTCTCTTGACCGGCACTTCTAAACCATACGCGAGCAAGCGTAGGAGCAAGCGCTCCCGCACCGTACAGTCTAATTCTCCCGCAACCTTACAGTTCATTTTAAAATTGCCGATTTTCGATGCGCTCTCCTGCGAATTTCTGGGAGATATTGCAGCAGCTATAGCCTTTTTTAGTGTATTCATTCACCTAAGGTTATCATTTTGCTCTTAGCAATGCTAGTAATTTGGTATCTCAGCTTTGCCAAGCGTATGTGACCGGAACTTTCTCCCGCAGCTGTACGGCAGTATTGATTGGGCACCGTGAAAAGGGGTGGACTAAGCACAAAAAAACACGAACTTTATGATACGCATGTTGTTTGATCTTCAAAATATAACATTTCTTGGGGAAGTGTTCCGACTACTAGTCTTTTAACTAATCAGTTTGTCTCATTCAAGTCCTTGACTGACAGACCCCGCAGGTGCCTTCATTTTTATCAAACTTGTACTTTTATGGTATTTTGACAAGTTTTATTTACACCGTCTGACCATGTTCAAAAAATTCACAATGCCCTTCTACAAAAACACGTTATTCTTTTGTGTAACGTATAAAGTTCGTCTGCTAGTAATACACACGTCAGGTGCTGCCAACTCCTCATAGCAGTGTAAACTAGATTAAATATAGGATACCCAGAATGTACTTGCGACAGGGAACAAGGCGCGTTAGTCGCTCATTTCATCTTGGACCTATAAAAGAAAGGAGAGGGGACTTACCGCGCTTCACATATCCTGGAATCGGCGGCCGATATTGCGAATCTGAAAGAAATAATCGATGAATGAAAACTTTAGTTGATATGTGGGTGGAAGATAAAAACCACAGGCCGTTAGAAGCACGACCTACTTGATGGATTTCAACATGATGATGTAGCTATGGTGTTGTTGAATCCAATTTTACCACATTCGCAACTGCTCACGAGGCAGACAACACCACAGATTTCCATTTTGGCTACTGTATGTTAGGCCTGCTTTCAGGCTAAGAAATAACTTGTGCATTAACAATCTTGATTGTTGTATGGACTTAAGGGGAAGCTGTTGTTGTACATTTTCATATTACTTGGATCCAGGCCCCTCTGAGAAAAGCAATAAAGAAACCCCCAGTTGACTGTTTTTATGGTCCAATGTGATCACTCTGCTTTATAGAAACAGAAAATGAGAAAAGTCCCAAGAATTACAGCTTAATTACATTACGTAATCAAAAACAAAGAAATTCACCAAACATGAAAAACAGGTACAATTTTCTTAGTGAAGAAGCGTGTAAATGACACATTACAGGCTCAGTTACATTGAAGTAGTTCCAGGAAGTAAAATCGACAAGTGTCATGGCTGCCCTGTCTCGGAAAATCTGGCACAGCATTCATGGAATTCACATGCGGAGTATTCTATATCTGTTGAAAATATTGCCATCAAAAGGGGTGGACTAAGCAGAAAGAACCACGAACTTTATGATACGCATGTTGTTTGATCTTCAAAATGTAACATTTCTTTGGAAAGTGTTCCGACTACTAGCATTTTAGTTAATTAATGTGTCTCATTCAAGTCCTTGACTGATAGACCCCAGCAGGTGCCTTTATTTTTATCATATAACTTGTACTTTTATGGTATTTTGACAAGTTTTATTTGCAACGTCTGACCATGTTCAAAAAATTCACAATGCCCTTCTACAAAAACACGTTATTCTTTTGTGTAACGTATAAAGTTCGTCTGCTAGTAATACACACGTCAGGTGCTGCCACCTCCTCATAGCAGTGTAAACTAGATTAAATATAGGATAACCAGAATCCACTTGCGACAGGGAACATGGCGCGTTAGTCGTTCATTTCATCTTGGACCTATAAAAGAAAGGAGAGAGGACTTACCGCGCTTCACATATCCTGGTGGCGGCGGCCGATATTGCGAATCTGAAAGAAATAATCGATGAATGAAAACTTTTGTTGATATTTGGGCGGAAGATAAAAACCACAGGCCGTTAGAAGCACGTCCTACTTGATGGATTTCAACATGATGTAGCTATCGTGTTGTTAAATCCAATTTTACCACATTCGCAACTGCTCACGAGGCAGACAACACTACAAATTTCCATTTTGGCTACTGTATGTTATGCCAGCTTCCAGGCTAAGAAATAACTTGTGCATTAACAATCTTGACGCAAGGAAACCAACCGTCGCGCAGCGGCAGATCAGCGAAGCTTGCTAATTACATATGCATTTATCACAGCTATCATTTTGGCCTTGGACGGAAAATTTTACCTGAAACTTTGTCACCTTACACTGAATTTACAGGAGGAAGACGGGCATTCAAACCGTACAGGATCAGTGTGTATCAGAATTATGAGGCAAACTAATGTGGAAATTTGTCAAAAACGGGATCGAGTGATGAGTTTGAAGCGTTTTTTTGTAACCGCAGATGATCATGTGACGTCACCACCTGGGGCTTAATATTCTCAGCGACTGCGCTGTACGAAAACAACTTTAGCCCATTCTGCTCGCAGAATAATGACTTCACCACTGGCGTCAGAATCGCTGTTCGAAAACGAAGTTAGTCCATTCTGCTTGCGCCGTTTCACATTTCACATGTCGTATAGATGAGGTTCGCTAGCGGCCATCTTGCCAAACTTAGGTCATGCTCATGGGGATCTCGCGCATGCGGCCCCCACTGGGGGGATGGAGTACCCGGATGTGAGTTGTCTGCCAACGTTAAAACCAATGAAAATTTCGCTGAGTTTTCAGCTGCGTAGTATTTTTGCATTTATACAGTGATTAATCATTGTATATTGTAATTTTTGGCCCTAACACGTTTGCTCTAATCATGATTACACCGGTAACTATATCGATCCCTTAATCATGAAGATCAAGTCAGATATCGTGAAAAAAATGATGTTTTATCAGTGGCGATCCGTGAAAAAACAACACGCTTTCGTGTTGACATCCTATTTGCGCACGCGTGAGCCCTGTTGGGACGGGGAACCGGTCTCGGCTCAAGACTAGGCATTCCCATGGCGATGACCTGGTTCTTGGCAAGATGGCGCTAGCGAAACAGATCTATGGCCAGCCAGATGGCCAATGCATGGCGAAGGCATGTAACTTGTGTATTAACAATCTTGATTGTTGTATGGACTTAAAGGGACTAGGAAATTTTTTTCAAGCTTCGGTTATTACAAAATGCTAGTCTTTCATGATAAATTCCCACCGTCAATTCACTTTTTCAATTAACTGTTAATTACTGGCACCCAGACAAATCAGTTATCACCACACCATGGAGCATTCACCACGTCACTGGGAATTTTCCAAAACATGAAAAACTGGTACAATTTTCTCAGAGAAGAAGCGTGTAAATGACATATTCAGGGAGTGGCAATGTCACTAACCCATAGAACCTCGGGTGGCGATGGTCTCTTGACCGGCACTTCTAAACCATACGCGAGCAAGCGTAGGAGCAAGCGCTCCCGCACCGTACAGTCTAATTCTCCCGCAACCTTACAGTTCATTTTAAAATTGCCGATTTTCGATGCGTTCTCCTGCGAATTTCTGGGAGATATTGCAGCAGCTATAGCCTTTTTAGTGTATTCATTCACCTAAGGTTATCATTTTGCTCTTAGCAATGCTAGTAATTTGGTATCTCAGCAGCGTATGTGACCGGAACTTTCTCCCGCAGCTGTACGGCAGTATTGATTGGGCACAGTGAAAAGGGGTGGACTAAGCACAAAAAAACACGAACTTTATGATACGTATGTTGTTTGATCTTTAAAATGTAACATTTCTTGGGGAAGTGTTCCGACTACTAGCCTTTTAACTAATTAGTTGTCTCGTTCAAGTCCTTGACTGATAGACCCCGCAGGTGCCTTCATTTTTACCATATAACTTGTACTTTTATGGTATTTTGACAAGTTTTATTTACACCGTCTGACCATGTTCAAAAAATTCACAATGCCCTTCTACAAAAACACGTTATTCTTTTGTGTAACGTATAAAGTTCGTCTGCTAGTAATACACACGTCAGGTGCTGCCACCTCCTCATAGCAGTGTAAACTAGATTAAATATAGGATACCCAGAATGCACGTTAGTCGTTCATTTTATCTTGGACCTACATGTATAAAAGAAAGGAGAGAGGACTTACCGCGCTTCACATATCCTGATGGCGGCGGCCCAAATGGCCAATCTGAAAGAAATAATCGATGAATGAAAACTTTACTTGATATTTGGGTGGAAGATAAAAATCACAGGCCGTTAGAAGCACGTTCTACTTGATGTAGCTATTGTGTTGTTGAATCCAATTTTACCACATTCGCAACTGCGCACGAGGCAGATAATACCACAAATTTCCTTTTTTGCCTAAGAAATAACTTGTGCATTGACAATATTGATTGTTGTGTGGATTTAATAAGGGGAAGCTGTTGTTGTACATTTTCATATTGCTTGGATCCAGGCCCCTCTGATAAAAGCAATAAAGACACCCCCAGTTGACTGTTTTTATGGTCCAATGTGATCACTGTGCTTTATAGAAACAGAAAATGAGAAACGTCCCAAGAATTACAGCTGAATTACATTACGTAATCAAAAACAAAGAAATTCACCAAACACGAAAAACAGGTACAATTTCCCTAAAGAAGCGTGTTAATGACATATTCAGGGGGAGTGGCAGCAATGGCGAGGGTGTCTTGACCTGCACTTCATGTACCATACACGCTCAGTACATTAAAATAGTTCCAGGAAGTAAAATCTACAAGTGTCATGGCCGCCCTGTCTCGGAAAATCTGGCAGCATTCATGGAATTCACGTGCGGAGTATTCTATATCTATATGTTGAAAATATTGCCATCAAAAGGGGTGGACTAAGCAGGAAAAAACACGAACTTTATGATACGCATGTTGTTTGATCTTCAAACATTTACACGTCTGACCATGTTAAAAAAATTCACAACGTCATCTTGCCCTTAATGTACAAAAACACATTATTCTCTTGGACCTATAAAACAAAGGAGAGACTTACCGCGTCTAAGTCTTTCCAAGTCCTCTTGCTTGACATCGTCCTCTGTGCTAACCGACTGCACACATGCCAAAATGAGAAGAACAAACCCCAACGCCACGAGAAATTTCATTTTGTGAATTTTGCTTTGTCGCAGACCTGTGGAAAATGCATGAGACACTTGCTAGACAACAATAAGTATATGCACTATATCTTATACACTCGTCCCCAGTGTTTAGTTGGCCGTAGTTGGCCGTACTCACATTGGCGAGGTGTCAATGTGAAAAAAGCGTAAATCCAGCCACAGATGGTTCATTCATAAATCATGATGATGCACTTAATCATTTCAATAAAAACACATTATTCTGAACATCTATCTCACCTACTTCCTCCATCTGAACTGAAATGCATGTTTTCCCGAAAGTAGGAAACAGATCACAAGTAAACAGAATATTGCATGTATTCTGTGTACATGGTGTACAATGCATGGAATGTACATATTGGTCTGGCGTCATACCCAGGAAATGGATTAAAATATGTTTTTTTTCACATTTATAGCAAACATTATTCTTTCTGATGATAGACCATCCTGGATCTCCACGTGCATTGGCTACGTCAAAAGACTACGCAACTACTCCTGGAAGCTTTCGCATATAATTTCTGTACTGACCCACATCGGGAAATCAACGTATCAATCAGAGCCCTTCTTTTGTTATTTTTCTCTCGTGTTCCATGTTCTCTCTCTGCCTACGAAAAGGAAAGACTCCCCTAATGCCCTTTAAGATCTATTTCCCTCCTCACCTGTTTCTCAGAACATTTCTACTCAAGGTGGGAGTGAGGATTATCCTTCCTCACCTGTTTCTCAGAGCTCTAGGTCACGTCAAGGACAAACTGTCACACGGTGGTAGGGCCAGTAAACCCAAACAACGGTTAGATCTTTAGATTCAGTCAGTTTATTGTCATTTTGATCTGTATTAGAGAAGACCCATGTCCACGTTCAGATTCTGCTACCACCTCTTTTATTGGCCCAAGTAATGTAGGTGGATATTTTCAAATTTGACCAAGGTTTAATTTGTGAAGTGTGTTTGTGAAATTGTTGTAAGTGTAGTCAGTTGTTTGGTTAAGTTTGCCAAAATTTTGGGTCGAGTTTCATGTTATAGTTTGTATAATTTTATTTGTTAGTTTACGTTAAATTTTATGTTGATTTTATAGGCATTGTAGTATTGTATTGTTGTTTATTACATAGGCCTATAATAAATACAATAGAAGTATCTGGGCCCGAAGCCGAGGCATTATTGGCCCCTGTACAAAATATTTTATCATAGGTGTATCGTATTAGGATACATAGCATATATAACGGGTTTTT
>NMRB01000826.1:191239-205505 GCA_002633025.1 Notospermus geniculatus | reverse complement strand
GTGAGCACATGGTCCATGGACCATTTCATCCTTTTCTCTTTACAGAATGTCTGAAACGAATGCACGAAAAGATCCATCTTGGTATTAAGTGTCCTAGGACTTGATGCTGTTAGAAAGTAATTTGCCAAAGAAGCAACACATGAGAGACTGTCACAATCATACCATAATCACAACTTCCTGTAAGGTGATTTCTGTAATATTTCAAGTCTCAGGATTCAATAAAAGGGGCCAATGACAATGTATGCGATTTACAGTATCGGCACATATCACATGTGTCTAGCTCCACCATCCTTGATGCTCGACAATGAAGACATCATCTTTAAACATTGTTCGCAAACTAAACCTTCTTCGACTGCACCAGCTATTGCATTGTACATGTACTTGCAGTCAACATCAGTCGTGATGGATACAGGAGCAGCAGGAGTTATGCCAAACATTATACATGTAAGTTCTTTCAGAGGCATTCTTTGAAGGGTAAAACAATAAAATGGTAAAAGTTCTTTGGCACTCCTTCAACAGTTAAAAGTTAAAATTTAACACAAATTTTCGAACAGTATGTCCCTGTTCATGGTCACATGCAGAATGCATGTGAAATAAAGGCGATGCCATTCTGCATGTGACCATGAACAGGGACATACTGTTCGAAAATTTGTGTTAAATTTTAACTTTTAACTGTTGAAGGAGTGCCAAAGAACTTTTACCATTTTATTATACATGTAGTGTGTTCGAATAAGACCTATATTTGTTGTACAGTTTGATTATGAACAAAATAAAACATTCTGGCTTTCAATTAAATGTGCATGTTCCTGAGCTTTCTAATTCTAATGTTTAAAACATTCTGGCTTTCAACTAAATGTGCATCTTTACTGAGCTTTGTAATTCTAATGTTACAAATTTTCTACATTGCCACTCAGTAATTCTCGATCAGTCAACTATGCCTAATTTCTAAGGGCGGTCTTCAAATTGGCTGAAAAGCCAATTTCTAGTGTTTTCTGTACCTTTCATCTTTTACAGCAACTGATTTCAAATGTGTGGTAGAGCTAGAGCTAGAGCTGAGCTATGCAAAGGTAGGAATATCTGGGATCTTGGTTCATTAGCAAAGCAGTAATTGCGGACACGTTATGTCCCGTTCGACACCACTTATTTCTATTAATTACTGCCGCACTGTAGTACCCAGCCCACAGATGATGGTACATGTATCATTGAATAGCTCAGCATAGGCCCTATCTCTGCCATGGACGCAGCATCAATTTCGACAGAATATGAAGGGTGAAATTTGACAGAACAACTTCAAAACCCCTCTAATGCAATGCCGTGAAATCGCCCTCCTGCAGTATTTTCCGCTTCGAATCGCCTGCCGCGTGAGGATACTGGAATATTTGCCACAATTTGAATGACATGAATGAGTGTCATTTCTGCTAATCATGACCACCGCACGCAACCGGGTTGCGCCGCGATCAAAACTGACACCGCTTGGCGATTTTTTTCAACGCATCGCACCGCGCCACCAGTGTGAGCAAGGCTTCAATATTATAAAGGCTCGTTTCCACTGAACGTGATTCGTTGGCAAAGGGCTTTGTTATTTCCCGCCGCACTGCACGCAAAACGCACAAGTGGCCCGAGACCTTGTGCGTTTTGCGCTGCGTGATGCGTCAAATCTTGTGTTATTTTCCGCCGCTCTGCTTCCTAACAAAAGATTTGACGCATCTCGCAGCGCAAAACGCACAAGTTGCCCGAGACCTTAAATCGCGCGCGCTGCCCAATCGCACGCAGGTGGAAGCAGGCCTAGATTACGGCTCCCTTGTTTGTATCAGGGCCAATCCATACTTGCTCGCGAACCGTCAAGCGCATGAAACTGACCGCAGGTTTCCAAGGCTTGAATGTGCACACACATTGAAATTGATCATAGTCGGCGTAAAATCCGGACGGAGTATGAACCAACCCTAATGAATCACCACAATGAACTGGTTAAGATAGGGTAGCAGGCAACGCTTCATCCTGAGAATCTCAGGTCATTTACGGTCGTATACCCTCCCTCAATGCCCTGAGGACATCCACCCCGTTTCGGTGGGGAAGACGGACATTCCCTCATGTGTACTCGCCAATTGGTAATTCACGATCTTGATGTAATGGACAAATATCGCGCCTAGTGCTACAACGTCTGCACATACATCTGGTATTACGAGTTACCGGATACCAGGCTCCTAGCATTATATCTCATTCCATAATTTATGCACGCTGCCGAATGACAGCATGCCCCAAACACATGAACTGGATCATACCTTCGTGTTCTGATCCCATCAGTACGTCCTCGTTGACAAGATAATCCGTGAGAATCATGTTGACGCGAAGTTAATTCAGGAACAATCAGAAACTCAGCAAGTTTGTCAGCGACTCGAGAAATTTTCACAGCTACCACATTTTGGGATATGACCAAGACGGGATAGAAGCTTCACTGTGATTGGCTGGATTCGGCGGAGTCGAGTGCTCCGCTGGTTCCCCACTAAAATGGCATGGATGTCGCCAGGGTCTGAACCAAGCGCGAGTTGGGGAGCCGGTTGTGAAGACCCTGGGTGCGAGGATGGCAACGCTTCGGACTGCCACAAAAGTACAAAGTGATGCCACTTACCAATACACCCTTCTGTCATGTCAGCCATTACCCCATTCAAATTAGTGTCATTAAATGCGATCATTCTTCGCTAGGCTTGGGAGTGGTACAATAAAGTGGACAGGTCATTATTATTTCTGACCATACCCCCACCCCATTATCTTCAACCTCGGACTTAAAGAGGAACTGACCCCTTCAAATATAATGACTGTTTTTGCTGTTCCAAATGGGTTTGACACCACTCTATAATTAGCAAAAATTTGATGAAAAAATCTCAGCTCATTTTCAAACTACACACAAAAATGTATTTCTCAAAATTCAAATTTCCCGCTCAATTAGTGATGTCATACCTAGAACCATTTCTATAGTCATCCATTGTAAAATGTACTAAATCTATATCCTGGAGAGCCTGTCAAGCGCACTTTCTGACTCAAAGTGTTGATTTAGGAGGAAAAGTCGAAAGTAAACACTAACTGCCTCAGGAAGGGTATTATTATTCAACAAACTGTCGAGATTGACTAAGATATCGAAATCTCTAAATATGGTATTTTCAATTATTTCAGAATTTTCACCCGAATTTCAGGTGTAAAGATTCCCACATGGCTAACTTATTGATTTTCAATCACGTCAACCTGGTTGACATTAGAAATATATTCTGTCCAGCTGTCTTAGATACAGATATAGCACATTTTGCAATGGTCACTATATTGTAATGGTTCTCTGAATGACATCACTAATTGAGCGGGAAATTTGAATTCGAAAATTACATTTTGGTGTTTATTTCGAAAATGGGTGGAGATTTTCAAATCAAACTGTTGTAAGTCCTGAAGTGATATCAAAAGGCATTTTGAGGTGTTGGTAGCCCAGTTTGGCTGGCAAAGTGGTCAGTTCCCCTTTAAGCCGGTGACAGACTGGTGCGCACGCGGCGCGTCCTGCAGGCGTTCCGCCAATCAGATTCTTCGATGGGTGTTTCGGTCCGTGTTACCGCCTGCCTGATTGGTTGAACGCTTTCAGACGCGTTCCTTAAGCCCCCTTCACACCAGCATCCTGACCAAGCCCCGATCTATTTCTGACCAAAGTTGCCCCCAGAGCGTGGTGGTCGGAAAGAATCGTGGAACTTTTTGCACTGATCGTGGGTTTATATACGTTCAATCCCCGATGCAGGGCCGTTTCGTCACGTCGTCAAAGCATGTGTACATTTTTCTACACAATTTTCCGTGAAAATTTCCCCAAAAGACGTTGTCAGTATTGGCATCCTGTGGCATTTCTGACGAAACAAAGCAGTGATATATGGAGAACTTTGAACATGAAACAGGACAGTGTAATTTAATCAAAATTGAACCAAAGAGAGTGGTTTATTTTGGGGCAAAAAGTAAATGGAAATACTGTTAGAAAATAGGACTTCCGGGTCTTACACTGACAGCGCCACGTCGTGGCGTAGTTCTGCGGGTTCCTCATTGACAGAATGGCGGCTGCACAATTTGTGACCATCCTCGTTCCTAATCCTTTTCAACCACAAAATATACATAGGTATATGTATTGCCACATGTATTTGTTAATTAGCCCCATCTTGAACAAATTGTATATCTAATGTATATTTGCTCTGTAACGTTCTCTTGAGGAGCCAATAAATATCTTGTATCTTGTATCTTGGTTGGTTTAATTGGCTTGTTGCCAGCCTGGGAGTGAGGTTGGCTAACAAGTGTCCCGATTGGTGCACGGCAACTCGAGGTGCGAGGGAAACACAAATCCCGGCGAAGTTCTCCATGGGTTTGTGCGTACGAAGTATGAGGTAGTACAGACACATGGTAGGCCGTGATGGTCTCGCCGTGGCCTTTACATCCCCGGGGTATCACCAATACCCAAACCCAGGGGTATCACCAATACCCAAACCCAGACTTCACCTTTAAATCAGAAGGCCTTCCCGTAGAATATATTAACACCATCAGGAGACTGCCCCTTTATGTTACCCGTTCGGTCAGAATACCCCGCTATCAGAAGATATCTCTGTAGTCATGCCCATGAGCCATGTGAGCACCAAACGGCAATTGATTGTTGTTTGCCTATTCAGGCTAAAACTCGGGACCCAGTCGTTGTGTCGCTCCGGCCGCCGCACGACACTCCACAAACGACTGGGAAAGCAAGATGCAAAATCATCGGCTAGCGTACCGACGACCTCTAAGATAATCTAAGAGGGCTAACAGATGTCGATTCAGTTGTTGACATGCACAGAAAACCTTTATATCGGTGTGTCTTTTGGGAATCAATGACGTCATTTGTTCAGTCCTCCGCGCAATTAGTACCAGTTTGGGTGCAGTGTCAGTATATGGGAAGAATGGAGATAGGTGGCGCTGTGAGGAGTTTGCGAAAGGCGTGCCACATAACGTGACGTCGTCATGTTTTGTTACTATTTATAGACTGGGTGCGGAGCGGTATTGGGTTGATGTAACTTGGGGATTTCAGGTCCGAACAAAATTTTATAGTTAAATAAACAATGATTTTCGTGGCCCGCGAAAAAACCCTGTGATACATTATCTTTAAGTGTGATAAAGTGTGAAGTGACTTTTAGAGGGAGATTACTCACCCCATGCTATGTCTTCAGCGGTACGTCCTTCAGGGGTTGTACTGGTTGCAGACTTCTATATCTGGTATACATACAGTAGTTCTTCAGGGGTACGTCCTTCTCGTAGAGTAGCTGGTGGCCAAGTGCACTGTGTGACTACATAATTGGCCTCACCTCACACACATGAGCGGGCACACAGTGACCACAATGGGCTGGTAACTATGGCAAATAAGCCCATAGCGAACTGGTAAGGGTGGTCAATTTCATTCCCTTAAACCATAAACATTAACCCTCTCTCTGGGTTTATAAAGGCAGTTTTTTTCACATAAGAATAAATTCCTCTTCAAACAGTCGTGTTGTACCAAGAATATATAAGTACCAAGAATGTACAACTCCGAATATATGCCAAAAATGAGTTTACTATTTTGCCTCTGGTGACCCTGTAACCGAAGGGATCTTAATTTGGGAAGGATTATTTTGTAGAGAAGATCATTACGAACAAAATGACACCGCCCATAGTTATATGCACTCAGAAATAACCGAGCTACAGAGCAGTTTTGAATGGACCATATTTTCGACAAATTGTTGTTGTACTTGATCTCAGGGTTTGGCACTCTCCATGGTTTCACCAAAATCAAAAAAAATTTGTACGCTAGTAATATGTCTGTAACTTTACATAAGAATATTGATGATATTCTAATTAATATAATTCGGTCAACAACCGTTATATCTAAACATTGGTTATTTAATTGTAGAAGGCCTATAATTACAGTACGCCCTCTATTATCAGAAAAGGTAACTTAATGCCCACCCTTTTGCTTGATTACTAAGTTGTACATTCTTGGTACTTAAATATTCTTGGTTGTACTTATTCCGAGAGGTTTACAGTGAAAATGACAAGGAGAAACAACAGTCTACAAAACCACATTTTATTATATCAATATAACATTACACATCGTAATGGACATCCATAAACACCAACGAAGTGCTCTGTCCTAGTGGTGCACTATTGTAGATAACAAGCAAACAAGACGAGTTCTGTGCAAGGAGGCAAAGCATGCAGTTTAGTTTTTCGGTGTACAGGACGCCCTCCTCAATACCGTCTTCCTATGCTGACTGTACAATCCAACAAGTCCTGTACATTTCGTGGCCCGCAACAGGGGTTAGGGTTGAACTGTGTAAAAGCCTAGCGCACATCGACCTTGCGACTGGAAGCAACTACCGGCAACGGTGGGTGACTGGCTGGAAACAGCACCAACTGATCAGGGCCCATGTTCCCGAAGCCGTCGTTAGGTTAACGATGTCGTTACGCTATGCATTTTCCCAGTTTTAACGACATCGTTAACCTAACGATGGCTTCGGGAACATGGCTCCAGGGCTCATGTTCTCGAAGCTGTCGTAAGGTTAACGTTACGCTATGCATTTTTCCAGTTTTAACGACATCGTTAACCTTACGACAGCTTACATGGGTCCAGATGCTCAAACAGGCCGATGTGCGCGCCCCGGCAACGCTCTTGCCGACCGTTGCCGCTAGTTCCATCCAGTTGCTCATGTTGTACTCGTTGCCGACCGTTGCTTCTAGGGCCCAAATTTTCAAAGCTGTTCTAACGCTTAAAATGCATTTTAGTCCAGCACTTGCATGCCTATAAGCAGGCAAGTGCTGGACTAAAATGCATTTTAGCATTAAAATAGCTTTGAAAATATGGGCCTAATTGTCTTCAGTCGCTTTCGATGCAATGAATTTCCTTTGTTTGTGGAGCACACCTGGTCATGTGATGGAATCCCGAGTGGTCCGATCGGAAGACATCGACAATTTCCGTGTAGCATTCAGTTTGCCTGTTCGATGTGCGCGCTCCAGATTATAGAGTTTTCGCAAAGCCCCCGAAACGCCAACGCGAACGTCTATCCTTTGTTCGGTGCTGTCTTCGTGGCATCGAACAATGGGTTTGGCGTTCGCGTTGGCGTTTCGGGGGCTTTGCGAAAAATCCCTATTGAAGACTGATTTGCCACTTGTTACCGCAATGACCAGTCGTAACCATGTGCGCGGAACGCGAACATCGATAGCGACTGTTGCGTTCAGTTGCTTCCAGTCGCAAGGTCGATGTGCGCTAGGTAATAGCTGATAGTACGCCTACATCCATGTACACGTAATATACGGCCTCACAATATATTCTGGACCTGCAGGCGGTAGGCCTTATAGGCGAAGCCTCCCCGTATTACCAGAAACTGAGATGGGAAAGAGAGAGATTTTTAATGGCAGAGAACCATTCACTAGCACAGTGAAATCAGTTCAGGATTAAAGGGACCCTGGAGGCAGCTTGCTATAGTAACAGTACTGCCACTATACAGCAGGTGGCGCTAGTAATCATGAACTCATGAACTGTGGATCAAATATTGACATTGATGAAATTTTACTCCAAAATTGATGCCCAAGTTGGATCCTCATCCCACCAATTCTGTGTTAATAATCATATCAATATGCACTAAAAAGCTGCCTCTAGAGGCACTCTAGGGGGATTTACACCGTTGAACATGTTGAACGCTGTTGAACGTCAAAAGTTGTTGAACGTTGTTGAAAGCTGCTGAACCGTCTAAACACCCTTTCAACATGTTTCAACAGGTCTGTCAACAGCTTTCAACAAGTTTCAAAAATAGGAACATAGCCGTGGTTACATTACATAAAAATCCCCGGGTTTTTTGACACCCGGGTCTAGCCCGGCTTTGAAAAATCCCTCCTGAGGTCCGGTGCCCATCAACACTACTCAAATTTTGTGATGGGGACCTAAATTAAGCCCTCCAAAACCCGTTCGAGCTCGGAGGGGATTATTACACCGCGTTTTTAACAGGTGTGGACAGAAAAAACCCGTGTTCGACACGGGTTTTTATGTAGTGTAACAAGGGCTTTTGTTCCTATTTCTGAACACCTGTTGAACGCTGTTGAAAGGCCGTGTTGAAAGGGGGTTTAGACAGTTCAGCAGGTTTCAACAACGTTCAACAGCTAGCTTTCAACATTCAACACCTTTCAACAACTGTTGAACCGTGTAAACGGGCCGTAAGCCTTCAAAAGCTTGTGGGATTGAACTCTGAAATATCATGATTGTGCCGTCAAAGCTCAGTATTGGGCACCCCAAAAAGTCGTGGATTAAAATACGAAATCTGTTCAGCTTGCTTCGCGATACACCCTGTGTAAAAAGGTGTCTCGCCCTTCTTCAACCGTCGTTTCGAATCATGCCTATGAGAGCTACCCTAGCCGTCGATTCGTGTTTTGTTCGAATACGAGTACAGAAATGAGTCACAAAAAGTGGCATGCTTCCATGTGAAATAAACTGAATGACGATGGACTTGACCATAATTTTTTTTCTCCATTATCTATCTGTTGCGAACAAATTTTCTCAACTCGTGTTTGAACAAATACACGAATCGACGGCAAGGATAGCTCTCGTGAACACATGATTTCAATCGTACGGAGTATAACAAAATAAATGCAATGAGAACTTGTGACATCCGCTGCACAAGCCATGGGCACCTTCACTGAGTTCAGGTAAAGACTCGGCTTCTCCTCCTTTGACCTTCACGCAAGCAAACCACATTCAGTGTTCAACGGATTTCCCCGGTCCCAAAAATAGCAACCAATCACGGCAAAGCTTGCACCGACCCACGTGCATGACGTGTTCCCGGTAATGACGTTGACCAATCAAAATTTGATAAAATGACATCATTGATATTTTTTCTTCCGTGGACGACGAAGAAACGAGGCTTCTGATTGGGCGCACGAGAAAATCCCAAAGCGTTGAACACGGAATATGGCTGCTTGCTGCAGAGTGTAGGAAGAGGTTAGCCGATTTCTACACGATGCATTATGCAGAATGGCCATGGGGTGACCGCTCGGCATGATATCCAACACTGTAATATTATTTGGAGACAGGTTCAACCTGAGAAAATATACATGTAGACCAAGGCCGTCCATTCCTTTCGGAGGGAATGTGACGTCAATTTCGGACTGACTAAAGTCGCCTCCATCATAAACATGGTACATGTAGGCCTAGAATTACCGATATCGTTCTGCATTGAGGGTTTTTAAAGCCTCACTGTGTTGAATTCAGAAAGTGCTTTCGTCCTCCGACGTTAGTGTAGTGTAAAATGTACTAGGCCTATGCTCTATCAGAATACATTAGAGCTCGCTGCCTTCAGTTTTTTCAATGTGTGCTGAAAACTAGGGCTTGATTCGTTGAAGTACGTATCAGGCAAATATTTTGAGGACCTTCAAGAGGCTATGAGGTCTATACCTGCACACTCCTAACACGTAAAATTCCAATACAGTGAGGCTTTAAAGAGTCATAACTTATTATCGTTCTGACCACCAGGCGTCTCTCCGCTCCTAGCACGAACACCCACACCGGCCGACGTTTCAGACTAGGCGCACACCTATTTAGAATAGCCTTTATTCGGGTCGTACCTGACTAGGAGCAGCCAGCCGCGCTTCTGCCAAAAGACGGCAGCAAAGTTCTAGCTGAACTCCCTACGCAGTTGTGTACCGCGCCCCTTCGGTTTACCCGCTCTCCACAACTGCTTAACTTCGTAAAATTCGCCGCGTTTGGTCAACAGATGGCGCTGAGAGAGTCGACCAATGAGAGCACCGAGCAACCGGTAACCAAGCTGGCCTGAGACACCTTTTCATTGGCCGAGCGGTTCGTAGCCATGGTAACATCCGTTGCCAACGGGCCAAGGAGTTCTGAAAGCAGCCTGCTGATAGGCTGTAAAACTCGCGCCAGGCCCTGACGCCATCTGTTGACCAAACGCGGCGACTTCCACGAAGTAAAGCAGTTGTGGAGAGCGAGTAAACCGAAGGGGGTGCGACTCACAACTGCGTAGGGAGTTTAAGTTCTAACGGACCAACACAAAAAAAAATTTTCCTGCATGACTGGTGCTCAATCAAGCATGATCGGTCCGCTCCCAATGACGTTGTCAGTGGCATCCTGTGGCATTTCTGACAAAACAAAGCAGTGATATATGGAGAACATTGAAAATGAAACAGGGCAGTGTAATTTAATCGAAATCGAACCAAACAGAGTGGTTTATTTTGGGCAAGAAGTAAATAAAAATACTGTTAGAAAATAGGACTTCCGGGTCTTACACTGACAGCGCCACGTCGCGGCGTCAGTGTGTGGGTTCCTTATTCGTCTGTGTGCGCGCCTCGCTTTTTACCTCCGATTCCAGCATTCTTAAAAATCTGCATGTGGAATTTGATGCAGGTACATGAAACACCATTTTAAATCAGATAACAAAGCTCCTCGCTACGCCCAGCCTACCGAACGAGCGTTCTCCGTCATGTGACATGCTGTGGCCAATCATCGACCGTAATCAAACTGCGGTAGGCTTTTTACTCGAGGTACAGGAAAGGTAGAGACCTCTAGTGGTAAGAAAGATTATCACTTTACTGGCCTTGCAAATGAGACAGTGCATTTGTTCATAAACAGATAGACCTACATCTAAAGATAGCAATATACAGCTTTACTATTCAACGAATCACAGGAGATGACAATAGCATGAAAATTTCAATATTTGAGTAGACGTAATTCAGTGTTTCAATTATATAGGTGCCGCCAGCGTCACCTTCTCTTGCCAAACACCAGTTGGCCCGCGTAGGGCTATCGCAAGCTTGGCGCACACAGACGAATAACGCTCAGACGTATTTGGCACAGCCTATGTTAGAGCCACGAAATTTCGCAGTGTGCGTCTGATGGCACAGACGTATTCGTAGCTGAGTCGTCGCATGGCTCTGCCATATTCCTTAAATCCAATCGGTTTGATATTTGATGCAGCCGCACACAGCGGCGCAGCTGTATGCTGGAATCAGCCAAATCGGTTACGCCCCAAATAAAGCTGCACCAAATACGTCAGATTGTTATTCGTCTGTGTGCGGCTGGATTTCAATCCAATCGGTTTGATATTTGGCGCAGCCGCATTCAACGGCGCAGGGACATTCTGAGATGACCGCATAGAAACTCCGCTAGCGCTAGCGGAGACCATCTGCCGATAATGCTGTACATTTTCCCATGCATTTTAACACCGATAGGCTGTCGAAGCACTAGCGGAGTTTCTATGCGACCACCCCTGGTCTCCGCCAATTCGGCTACGACCCTAATAAAGCTGTGTGCAAAATACGTCAGAGGGTTATATGTCTTTGTGCGCCTAGCTTTCTGGCGCAAATGCACGCGGATAAAACGTAGGCTCCTCTGCTAAACTTTGAGCAAGGATAAAAAATTCTGTAAGAAGGTACAACCACACCGGCATATGCTGGCGACACCCACGGAAAGCAGAAAATAATCGTGGTTATTTCAAAGAATCGGCGAATTTTCGCAAAGCCCCCGAAACGCAGACGTGAACGTCAATCCCATTGTCCCGACGATGCCACGAACAAAAGGAGAGACGTTTGCTTTGGCGCTTCCGGGCTTTGCGAAAACTCCCTACTCGCATAGGCTCGGCGCACATGGACGGCGAATCTCAATGCGGCAGGGGTGTTTTTAAAGTTGACTGACCCAACGCTGCTCGACTCGTCATTCAGCCGGGTCAGGCGACTTTAACAACACCCCTACTGCATTGAGATTTACCGTCTATGTGCGCCTAGCTTTATCTCACCTATACAATGCGAAAACGTAGATTATAATGGCGACTGTTGTGCGGCCAAGAGCTCAAGCTGCGTTAAGTTCATTTCACCGGCGTCCCTCAAGTGAAATCGCCAACATCAATGGCGGCCCCGGCGTTTGAATGATCATCAAATGTTACTCATCAACCATGACGCTGCTGCTGCCACCTAGCGGCGAGTTCACCCGCGTTACTTTGCAGTCGTACAATGGTGGTGACGTGCATTTTTTATTATTTCATTGGTGCTCCTGATATAAAAAATTTGTGGTCAAGTTAAAAAAAATCGAGTTTGGCCTCAGATGCTAATAAATTAGGAAAAAGGAACTCAATAACACTGTTTAAAGAGGCTGTCTCGCCATAAGAATTCAGAGACCAATAAGGATGTAATACTTTTTATTCATGAGTTGTAGCAGTTCTACAACACATTTAATTATTATTATTATTAATAGTTTTTTACTTTTTACATGCATGTACTTCTTCATCAAGCTTAATATTTAAAGTTGGCAAAAAAGAAGCCCTAATTAATGGGATGTTGTTTATCGAACACTTTCTTTGATCAAAAGTGTTACATCTTTCTATAACATTCTGGTTTTGAGAGGGACGTTTTAATTTACAGCTCGAAAGGCGAGACAGCCTCTTTAAATTATAGTCGGGAGGCGGTTTTTAAAGGTAATGACCTCTCAGCATGCTCACCTCCCAAAAACGGACCCTTTTTATCATAGTGATCCCCTTTTTAGCTCACTCGTGAGCTATAGCCATCACGTGGCGTCCGTCGTCCGTCGTCGTCCGTTAGCAGGGCACGTTTTGTAACCGCTGGGGCTTATCTGATGTTCGTTCTATAATATTATGCCATTTTCTCAGGAAAGGTTCAGAATTTGTACACCTTTGAAAGAAATTGATTATATATTAATTATACATTGTATTTTGATAGATTAGATTACAGAGCCAAAAAACAAAGGTTTTGACAAATCAACATATTTTTGATGGTTTGATTATGATCATGCCATTTTGACGTGGTACATTTGAGACGACGTATTTTGATGTCTCAATCGCCGAGATTCTGACATATCATGACTGCCCTCTTTTGGTGAGCAATAGGACGAATCAAGATGGCTTCCTTCTGACTAGTCTCGCGCAACCAGCCCCTCCGTTCATACTCCGAGGTCGTCAGACCGAGGGTCTGCCACAGAACGCAGTTCTCATTGAAATTGAGTCAGTGACCTTATTCGGATGATTCAAAATAAGTGGAGCTTCGCTGATTGGCTAGTCACTACCAATGCATCATGGGTCTCAAAAGTTGGTGACGTAGGCGCTGCAGTTTTACTCACATGCTGCATGCTTTTTGCATTGATTGTGCATGCATGCATGCAGTGCAGTGTAGTTGTGTTCTACGTCATCGTCGGTAGATTGTCCGCCATGATGGTTTTACAAGTCAAAGTAACCATATGGACCAGACTCTAAAATTGGACATTGCAAGAGTCTGGTGGCACGAGACTACCTTCTGACAAGATGCGATTGTTGTCATGGTTTTAACGTCATACTAGCAGTGTACCAAATCTTCAAAACAAAGTGTTTCTCTCATGACGTCACCGATGTCTCATACGTCATGAAGAAGCAAGTTGTTCCATATGACGTCAGTTGACGTCATAAAATTAAAACGATGTCATACATGTATGTCATGGATCAGCAAATTTAAGTCTGAACGCTCATACATTGTACATTCCGATGCAACCTATTACATCCAAGGAGGCGGACAGTCACTGATTTCTGGCCTTCGGTGCTCGTCATGTTGCTTGCCTTGTTTACGTACGTTGCCATGGTGACCGCTGCCGACGTGCAGATCATCGTCATCCGGGTCATCCATGGTTTCCGTCGATCCATCCCCTGACCAAGGCGCGTCTGCAACCGGTCGGATATAATTCTCTGACGTATCCGCATGATCCTTTGCGTTGTTTTCTGTCGTCAGTGTCCCTTTGTCAGTCTGTTGAAAGCGTATATTGCTTTGGAATGGATCATGCGGCGGGGAAGTTATGGGTTCGTTCCGCGACATTAATCCAGGTGGCGCTGTCACTGTTATGATCTGCTGCTCCTGACCAGGTTCTTCAGGTTTGTCACCGCTTCCGTGACCAGTCCCGTCCCCAGAGGCTTCGCCCCCGCGGTTGATGTCTTCGTCATCAGTATCCACCTTATGAATCCGCGGGTACTTCCAGGGGGTGCGGTGTCTATCCTGCCATACGGAGCTTGGTGGCGGCCACTCTTTCAATTCTAAAGAAATAAAAATTGCAGAAAAAGGACCCCGCAAACATAATGTACATCCCAATATTTCACGGGAATGAGCATCCGACTAGGTCCGTTGATTGGGTCCACATTTGGGAAGGTTTACTCATAACGTTGTCGACACTGGTAAAACCTCGGACTTTGACAGGTAGACATGGTAGATCTAGGTCAGA
>NMRB01000826.1:169317-191097 GCA_002633025.1 Notospermus geniculatus | reverse complement strand
CCCCCCCCCCCGCGAAAAAAGCTAGTTTAATTAAAACGGTATTCTGCCGATTCTTGATCTTTTGGATCGGCGACTGATGCCGATGGTCGCAGGTGGGACGCAAATGCAGTCATGTCACACCCTCAGGGGCGGCGGATACAGGAACTGGGAAAAAGGTGGAACCCTGTGCTAAGAACACTAACATTTCAGAATTTCACGGTCGATTTTACAGATTTGTTGGCTAAAAGGGAAGGCGCGCGCCCGGGGCGCCCCTCTGGATCCGCATCTGCACTGTCGGCGATCGGCGTCAGTCGCCTGTCAGAAAGATCAACTGTCAACAGATCATGATCCTGACGAGCGTCGACCTGACTCCAGTTACGATTCCCTGCTCAAAGATGCCGCCTGTTCCACGAGGAGCGAACGTCTCCACTTTTACGACCTGATCATGTTTCTTCACCTGCGGAAGGCGTCTGTTCCGACGTGGCGCAGGCAACCGTAGGTGCTACCTCACATCAGCAAGCCAGCGATTTGCGGGAGCCCTACCGTAGGGCAACTGATGAGAACGCATTGCAGGGCCGATATTTGGCTTGTCAAAAATGAAAATTTTGCTGGTTCGGCATTTGACTGCCTTTAGTCCCAAAAATCCCAAATCCGATAAACCACAGAACCACACTTACTTGGCTAGAGCGTCCAATTTTGCTCTCAAATGCCGGGAAATGGCGTAAAATCACCCTTATTTTCTAAAATTTTCGTGGGGAGGCCCCGGACCCCCGCCGATATTTCGGTTCGCGCCTTCCGCTCTTGCTGCTAGGGACTACGTATACGGTCTGTCTTTCATCAAATCTTTGGCCCCGGACCGCCAGGACGTTCCTACGGCCCTGCATTGTGTGCCAAGACAACTACGAAGGCTACTCTTCACAATCTCGTACCCAGAGTTCAATGCCACATTAAACTCTGGAAAGTGCTAGCCCGGTACTACTTTTCCACAGTGCAAATGCATTGTTGGTGGCGGATGAATTTCTGACTGTTGCACAGCGAATTGCGTAGGGATTCGAAAGAGTTCGTTCTTTTTTCCGCAATAAAACAACTGGAACAAATTCTAATTTTCGGTATGATTATTTTATCAAATAATTTGCAAAATCGATGAGCACAAGCATCTTGTGCTGGGTTCCAGCCCTTTTCAGAGGTCTTAGCCAAGGAACGATGGTGGCGACCTCTTCAGATTGTACTCTTCATTCCGATCCATATGCTATTGGCGCGAGGTTTTCAACCGATATCTCCGCATCGGCTGGGTCAAAATTGACATACCACATCAATCAATTTGGGTTTTTTTTTGTAGCGATAGGCATCATCGCTGTCATTTTCCCTAAAAACCTGACATAAAAAAGTTCTTTCGCCCGAAATGGCGGCCATTTTGAAATGACGCAATGCATCGCGCACGTGTAAACTGCACTGAACATCGCGCGAACGAAGTGGGTTTTGAGAAAGGGATCCGTTGGTCGGATGTAGGCTACGCGAAAATGAAGATATCATAAAGATACGGACAAGAAAGATAAGATGATTGATGTATTTTTTGTCAAATTTCACCCAGCTGTTGCGGAGATATCGTTCATAAACCTCGCGCTATTCAAATGTGGAACGAAGACTAAGTATGAACTTACTGTCCACCTTGAAAGTGTACTGCAGGTGTCCGGCGAGATTCTGAGCTCGGCAGGTGTAGTTACCGAGGTCACGCCGCTTGAAGATGGTGGAAGATGAGTTCGGACTTTATGTGTCGATGTCTGCTCTTCTGGAATCTAACTTTCTGTAAGAATAAGTATTGTACGTTTTTTATTGAGACGATGCTGGGATTCACTCTGAGCCACCAAGCACGTCTGCTTAACGGTTATAGACCTTTCCAACAAAGATGGTGGCCTAGGCCTACTAGGTCTCCCACATGACGTCGTGGTTCATGATGTAACACTACCGAACTAATCCTTTCAGACAAACCAGATTAACGTGCCAGCAGCCATTGAATGGTAGGCCCTGTAAGCTTCTGACATCACATGGAGAGGACTGTTAGACCGCCATCTTTGTTGGGAAGGTCTATAATATCTGAAAACATACAGTCACGTTTAAGAGGTCATGCTGGCGGGTAGGCCTACTAAAATTTATCACTGGGCCACTACTTCTCATGTTTCGAAAGAGGGATGCTCCAGCCGGCTGACCCCCTAATTTGAAAATTAAAGCCCCCCCCCCCATTTCTAAACGATAAGATACGTATAAATTCGTCTCCGAATTTCGCAAATTTTCGACCCAAACCGGAGTCTTCCTCGGGCACTTTCTAGCAGAGATCCCAGAAGTGAATGAAATTTCACTTCTGGGATCTCTACTAGAAAGTGCCTGAGGAAGACTCCGGTTGGGGTCGAAAATTTGCGAAATTCGGAGACGAATTTAACATACGCATCTTACCGTTTTGTGTGTCGTTTTTGTGCTCTACATGTATGTTAGATACCTCATTTCTAAACATGAGTAATACTGGCCTACTGACTTATTTTTTCCGACACCTGTCAACGCGACCTCTTAAATGTGATTTTACAGTATGTTGTCGAGAAACATGGAGAAAGCTGAGCCGTAAAGGAAAGTAGGCCTATCGCCCTCTATAAGAAGAAATGGGGCCGATTGACCGAATCGAAGTCGTCGAGGCGACAGGCGCCGATGTCCCCACTGCGCCATTCTGCTGTGAGATCATGATATCTCTTACCCAGTGAATAAGGGGAATGGATTCGGTTCGAGCATTTATTCAACAAATCGAACAATACTGACAGAGTGCGGGCTCACGACAAACACGTGGAGAACCGCCAGTTCGTTCTACTTTAACTCCGCTGTGCGGCGCCACAGTACGGGTCGCAACCTATAGGGTGCCAATGCGGACAAATTATTAAACCGTCACACTGCAGACGTCGTTAGCTCAAAACCTCGTTTTCTGGCTTTGGTTCATTTCTGAAGATGTAAGCTTAAGGCGGGGACTACCTATAGCTGAGCTCATTCCCTAGTGGCAATCCACGGAACTTTCCTTTGTGCGCTGGTGAAACGACCAGTCATTCACATTCAGATTAAATCCGATCACCCTGATATACTGTTTTCGAAAAAAATCTTCAGTGTACGTGCCGACCCTAAATCTTTTGGGCCGTATTAAAAACGGGTGTTTAACCTAATCAGCGTAGAAATTCTGCATTACACAGGTTAAAGGCCTAGAAATCTATTATTCTGCCTTCTGCATGCTGTCTGATCTCTTGCATTTACCCACACGATGATCGCACGCGTCCATCTTTCCTGCGTCTTAGTGTGGAGGGACAAAAGAAAGTGGTGTTAAAATTCTAGACAAGCCTGCCTGATCGTTCAACATTTCCTTTGTACTCTTGCACTTAGACGAAGGATAGTTAGACGTGTGTGATTATCCTGCGGGTAAGCAGCATACAGACATCAGACAATAGTTTTCTAGGCCTTTAACCTGTGTAATGCAGAATTTGTACGCTGATTAGGCTTAATCGCGCGATGATCACCCTTTTTGAATACGGCCCTTTGTGTCCACTGCGGGTATTGTTCAGCTCTGTCGCTGGTGCTTTGGTCACAAATGGCCAGAGTTTACTCAAAGAGCGGGAATAGTGCAAATCTACATAACAAAGCGGTATGGAAATTTTCAAATTTCCCAAAGAAATTTTCTCTTTTTCGGACACATATATTTGAAAAATTTCTTTTGTATGTTATTGCCATATGTGCATTCTAGTGCAACACATCACCTTTTTTGGATAGCTGGTCGGGAATATGAAATATTTCCAAAACTGTAAATCGAGCCTTTTTGGCATTAAATAGTTTATACCAATTAAAGCGAATCGAAAGCGAAAAAATTTGATTTAGAAATAATATTTGAAAGGGGACGAATTTTCAGCAAAAAATGTAAACAAACTTCTCCAGAATGTCAACAAAGAAATTTTCGTGCATTCTGATTGGCTGAATTTTGTGTTTACAAACACCAGCCAAATGTAAACAAAATCCGCTATCGATTCGCTTTAAATGGAAAACACTTTCGTAAAAAACGGATCGTTAGGACCTGCAGGCATCAGGCCTGTATGTTACAGACTATGTGGGAAACTGATGTGTCGCATACCAAGTCTGCAAATTTGTTTGAAAACTCAAATTTTGACAATTTGTTATAAATTAATTAACTCCATCGTAATTTGTCAAAATGAACAATTCTTTCGCAGAATGGGGGCATAAAGGTTGTAGCTAAAACATTTCGTTGAAATCAATTAGTTAATTTTGGTCATGAATATGTTAGGACGCTTGTTTTCAAAGAGCGTCAATAAAGTCGGCATAGGTAGCCCCACGCCTTAAAGGGACTAGGAAAAATTTTGCAAGCTTCGGTTATTACAAAATGCTAGTCTTTCATGATAAATTCCCACCGTCAATTCACTTTTTCAATTAAGTGTTAATTACTGGCACGCAGNTTATTTGTAGTGTTATTACATACGTCATGTACGTCGAAGGCCTACGTCTATGACAAACACAAATCAGGTCTATGTCAGCTGGCTCGTTGGCCGAGTGGATAGAGTGGTGGATTACAAATCAGAAGGTTGTCGGTTCGAATCCCGTCTACATGACTACCATTTTTTTTTCTTTGAGTAGTGTAAGAGGTATCCGGAGATGTTGACAGCTCTGTTGCCTGAAGGCAAATAAGGTGGCGCCCTCCTGGCGTCGTGGGGTCTATCATGTTCTAAGCGTTCGTTTGAGGTGTTTGTAGGGCGTTTGCAATTTTCTTGCTCGTCGCATGGGGGCTTTTCGTTCGTTCACGTCAGCTTTAAGCCCGTGTCACACTGTCCCGAAATTAGACACCCGATGGCCACACGAATATGGAATTTTGAATTTCGCGTGAAGATGGCCCCAAAGTCAACTTCCAGAATCTTGCAAATTTTCGACCCAACCGGGGTCTTTTTCAGGCTGGCATTTATCAGTAAGATTTCCAACAGTTTCCATAATTCGCATGGCCATCGGGTGTCAACTTCGCGACAGTGTGACACGGGCTTTATAATTTGTGTGAATGGAAGGTACGTAGTATTGTATTTCATTGTGTAGGCCTACTCGAAACGGGAGGCGTCGTTAATTAGAAGTGTTGACAAATAGATTCTTCATGAAGCAGTCGGCATTAGCTTAGTGAGAGATCCCGGTGTACTAAGTTATAGAATGATTTTTTAAGATAGTCTTTTTACTGTCAAAAACAATGGCATGAAACTTTGATATTGGCGTACACATGGATTCACGGCCTATTGTAAGTTCATGCTACATAGGTGTAAAGAGGAAGGGCCTAACGTTTAACGGAATGGTTATTACCAGTTGTTACCGCTTGGTGTCAGCAGCGCATGGCTAGCGTGAAATGGGAAAAGCTAGTAACTAACGTCTGGGAAATTTTCAGAAAATTGCGATTTATGTGTCTAGCCCTGTTATTAAGGCCATGGGACATTCTTAACAAACTGACCATGTGTAATCATTTGAAATAAATTGCCTTTGATCTTCTGTCCCTGGGATTGAGGAATATACTTTGGAACCATATTTTTTGTTAGTTTCTAGCTTTTGCCCTAATTTATGTGTCTAGCCCTGTTATTAAGGCCATTTACGTTTTACATAATTCTAGGCAATATGTGAATTATTTTTACACCAACCCACTGTAGAGTGAAGCGGAACAAGCTACTAAGTTCAAATAAACACTTAACTCAATTTCGACAAAAATGTTAGTTACTAGCTTTTCCCATTACGCTAGATGGGACCTCACAGCTCATTAAAATTCAGGATAATGTATCAAGACTTCATTCTTTACATTCAATGTTTGTACTTTATGTTATTTTGGACTTTTGGGACATGCCAACTCACCAAATTGAATACTTTCAGTATCAAAAGAATTTCTAAAGGGGCATGCCACCAACAAATTACTCATAAGACGAAGAAAGACCGGACACAAACAAACAAAATGTAAATAAACAATAGGCCGTATTTTAGAACGTTCCTTAACATTAAGGTCCACCTTGAATCTATTGTTCTCGATGGTTTTACAATAGACTTAAGGTGGACCTTAACGTTAAGGAACGTTCTAAAATACGACCCTACGATTTCGTGGCCCACGAAAAAACCCTGTGATACATTATCTTTATGCCCCAATCACACTGACCTAGTTCTCAGCACGTTCTTGAAAATTTTGCCGAACGGGCTCAAACTGTGTGGGGAAGGAGTTGACGTAGTGGCAACTATTTCCAGTTTTTTACGAACTTCATGGACGGGAAGGGTGCTCCAGAACATCGAGGCATTATTTGGCCAAAGGCCAAACGTTCTAGCCCGTTTCACGATTTTTTAGGGCGGAGCAGGACGTTTTAAGAACTACTTCAGTGTGACAGGCCCTTTAAGTGTGATAAAGTGTGAAGTGTCTTTTAGAGGGAGATTACTCACCCCATGCTATGTCTTCAGCGGTACATCCTTCAGGGGTTGTACTGGTTGCAGACTTCTATATCTAGTATACATAGGCTACAGTAGTTCTTCAGGGGTACGTCCTCCTCCTGAAGTACCTGGTGGCGTAGTGCAATGTGTGAGTACATAATTGGGCTCACTTCACACGCATTAGCGGGCACACAGTGACCACAATTGGCTGGTAGGCTAACTATGACAAATAAGCCCATAGTGAACTAAGGATGGTCAATGTCATTCCCTTAAACCATAAACATTAACCCTCTGGGTTTATAAAGGCAGTTTTTTCACATAAGAATAAATTCCTCTTCAAACAGTCGTGTTGTACCAAGAATATATAAGTACCAAGAAGGTACAACTCCGAATATGTGCCAGAAATGAGTTTACTATTTTGCCTCTGGTGACCCTGTAACCGAAGGGATCTTAATTTGGGAAGGATTATTGTCTAGAGAATATCATTACGAACAAAATGACACCGCCCATAGTTATATGCACTCAGAAATAACCGAGCTACAGAGCAGTTTTGAATGGACCATATTTTCGACAAATTGATGTTGTACTTGATCTCAGGGTTTGGCACTCTGACCTATACAAAACATCCATGGTTTAACCAAAATCAAAAAAATGTTGTACGCTAGTAATATGTCTGTAACTTTACATAAGAATATTGATGATATTCTAACTAATGCAATTCAGTCAACAACCGTTATAGGCTATCTAAACATTGGTTATTTAATTGTAGAAGGCCTATAATTACCGTACGCCCTCTATTATCAGAAAAAGTAACTTAATGCCCACCCTTTTGCTTGATTACTAAGTTGTACATTCTTGGTACTTAAATATTCTTGGTTGTACTTATTCCGAGAGGTTTACAGTGAAAAAGACAAGGAGGAACAACAGTCTACAAAACCACATTTTATTATATCAATATAACATTACACATCGTAATGGACATCCATAAACACCAACGAAGTGCTCTGTCCTAGTGGTGCACTATTGGAGATAACAAGCAAACAAGACGAGTTCTATGCAAGGAGGCAAAGCATGCAGTCCAGTTTTACGGTAGGCCTATAGAGGGCGTCCTCGTCAATATCGTCTTCCTATGCTGACTGTACAATCCAACAAGTCCTGTACATTTCGTGGCCCGCAACAGGAATTAGGGTTGAACTGGGTAAGGCATTTACAATAGCCGATAGTGGGCCTACATCCATGTACACGTAATATACGGCCTCACAACTATGGACCTGCAGACGGTAGGCCTGTAGGCGAGGCCTCCCCGTATTACCAGAAACTGAGACGGGAAAGCGAGATATTTTTAATGGCAGAGAACCATTCACTACCACAGTAGAATCAGTTCGGGCCGGTTGCACAAAAAGTTGAAAAGATAAGAGTCTGTTAATTTAACTTTTCCTGTTAAATCCTTAACTTTGTTTTAACTTACAAAACTAACATTTTGGGATAAGTTAACGCTAAGATAAACTAACAGTGATTTTTAACTTTTGTGCAACCGGCCCCAGGATTAAAGGGACCCTGGAGACAGCTTGCTGTTTGGCTACTAACAGTACTGCCACTATACAGCAGGTGGCGCTAGTAATCATGAACTCATGAATTGTGAATCAAATGTTGACATTGATGAAATTTTACTCTAAAATTCATGCCCAAGTTGGATCCTCATGCCACCAATTCTGTGTTAGTAATCATATCAATATGCACCATAAAGCTGTCTCTAGAGGCCCTTTAAGCCTTCAAAAGCTTGTGGGATTGAACTCTCAAATCTCATGATTGTGCCGTCAAAGCTCAGGATTGGGCACCCCCAAAAGCCTTTGATTAAAATATGAAATCTGTTCAGCTTGTTTCGCGATACACCCTGTGTAAATAAGGTACTAAGAGGGTGGTATTCTAGAAGGTTCCTTAACTCTTAGGTTTACCTTTACATGTAGCTATTGCTTGCTGGGCAGAATACAAAGCTTAAAGTGGACCTTTGAGTAAAGGAGGTTTATAGAATACGGGCTAGGGGCCGTATGCAAAAAACATCTTAAGTGTAAAATTTCCCTTATCTTTTGTGTGGAACAATAGTTTAAGGGGAATTGTACACTTACAGTACGTTGCACAATTGGCCTACCTTTATCCGCGTACGTCGCGCGGAAAGTACGCTTCAGTTCAGTGCGTATGGTATGGGCGTACGCACTGAACTGTCACGCGTCTCTTCTGCGTCGACACGTCCGCGCACCACGGGGGAATGAAGTTACGTCTTCATTGCGTGCCTTCCATGACGGCGCGCGACGTCAGCGGAAGACACGAGGACGGTACGCGCATGACGCTACAATGATGTGGTACGCTGATGGTGCGCAGCGCGGAAAGGAGGTCAATTGTGTATACGGTCCCAGTATCTCACCCCACTTAATCGTCGTTTCGAGTCATGCGTATGAGGCATGGTTTACATCGGATGACACGCGACACGAACACGAAGGCGAACAACGGCTTCACAAAGGATCCATCCCCATGAAACCTTTGTTCGCCTGCATGTTCGTGTCGCGTGTCATCCGATGTAAACCCGGCCTCAGAGCTGCGTTTTGTTCGAACACGAATACACACTCGAAATTAAGGTGGTGACAGACTGGTCCGTATACGGTCCGAAAGCGATGCGTTTTGTATTGTTCTTTCACACCTCTATGCACTTGGGTGCGCCTACAACAAAAGAAATCATGCTGTATACGGACCGTATACGGACCAGTCTGTCACCGCCTTTAGTCACAAAAAGTGGCATGCTTCCATGTGAAATAAACTGATTGAGGATGGACTTGGCCATAATAATCTTTTCCATTATCTAATCTGTTACTAACAATTTTCTCAACTCGTGTTTGAACAAATACACCAATCGACGGCTAGGGTTGCTCTCGTGAACAAATGACGTTAATCGTACGGAGTATAACAAAATAAATGCAATGAGAACTCTCCTGACATCCGCTGCACTAGCCATGGGGTGACCGCTCGGCATGAAATCCAACACGTGACTGTAATTTTATTTTGAAACTTGTTCAACCTGAGAAAATGTATGTAGACCAAGGCCGTCCATTCCTTTCGGAGGGAATGTGACATTATACTCTATAATGTCCTTTTTCTTGTCACTCCAGGCAAAATCATAGCACCTCCTACTGACTGAGCAGGTGACCTGAATAAAGGCGGTGACAGACTGGTCCGTTCCGTCTGCGATAGACCTATCCGTCCAGCACGTGTCCGACACAGCAAAAAACGGAGGGCCGTAAAGGTCTCGGGCCACTTGTGCGTTTTGCGCTGCGTGATGCGTCAAATCTTTTGTTAGGAAGCAGAACGGCGGAAAATAACAAAAGATTTGACGCATCACGCAGCGCAAAACGCACAAGTGGCCCGAGACCTTGACAGACTAGTGCGACAGGTCTACAGCACATGGTCATTTTAGGCACGATCAAAATCTGTACGCCGACATACAAGCCTACTTCATTAGGTCGGCGTCCAGATTTTGATCGCGCGTCGGACGCCGATGATCGTGCGTCGAAGTATAAACTAGGCTTATCAAGAAGGAAGCGATTTGTCAGCGACTCGGAACAAAAAGAGCTGTCGAATTCAAAGAATATTATAGGGATAATGTCCATAAAAGGTCAGCGTTGTGTGTCCGCAGTCCGTAAAAATCGCCCACCCGGTTGATTCGGGGCGGATTGACGTGCCGTGTCGGATCGGATACGCACCAGTCTGTCACATCAAATGGAAATGAGTAGAAAGTGATTCAAGCGGAGCAACGGACCGGATCGTATACGGATTGTATACGGAGCAGTCTGTCACCGCCTTTATAGTGTATCTTGGGATTCAATGATATGCACTTCTGGGAAAGTAGGCCTATATGCCTAGGTTCAATTACTCGAATGATCCTTGTCAGATTTCAAAGTGTCAGAAGACTGGGGTCGCCAGGACTTAGTGACCATGAAAATGACAATCTAGGCCTACAAGTGGTAAGAGATGAATATAAAGAATTTTGACGTCGATTGACCTCAGTGCACTTAATCAGTTTTAGGACTGGCACCGCCTCATTGGAAATGTGATTAAAATTCAATCCAATCACACCACACATGTTGTTATGGACTATCCAAAATATTCATACCTGGGAGGTGCTATGATTTTGCCTTGAATGACCAGAAAAAGGAGATTATAGAGTATTTGGGACTGACTGAAGTCGCCTACATCATAAACATGGTAGGCCTAGAATTACTGATATCGTTGTGCATTGAGTTTTTTTAAAGAGTCATAATTATTATCGTTCTGACCACCAGGCGTCTCTCCGCTCCTAACGCGAACACCCACACCAGCCGACTTTTCAGACTAGGCCTATGCGCACACCTATTTGGTATAGCCTTATTCGGGTGGTAGCTGAATAGGAGCAGCCGCGCTTACTGCCAAAAGGCGGCAGCAAAGTTCTAACGGACCAGCACGAAAGAAAATTCTTCTGATTGGTGCTCAATCAAGCATGAACGGTCCGCTAGGCATTGAATCTGGCCGTAGTGACACCTATTGGTATTGGTGCTGACTGACAGCTTCTATTGGCTGTGTTCGCTGCAGCAAATACCAAACCATGGTAGAGCCAAGCGGTGCAGCCAGATATGGCTTTGCCATCAGGCTCACACTTCAAAGTTTCGTGGCTCTGCCATTTCAGTTCGGGCTGTGTTGCCAAAGACGATCGAGCGCGAGTCGTCTGCGCGCCTCGCTTTACCTCCGTCAATTCCAGCATTCTTAGAAATCTGCATGTGGACTTTGATGCAGGTACATTGTACATGAAGCACCGTTTTAAATCAGATGACAAAGCTCCTCGCTACGCCCAGCCAATCAAAGAGCGTTCTCCGTCATGTGACACGCTGTGGCCAATCATCGACCGTAATCAAACTGCGGTAGGCTTTTTACTCGAGGTACAGGAAAGGTAGAGACCTCTAGTGGTAAGAAAGATTATCACTTTACTGGCCTTGCAAATGAGACAGTGCATTTGTTCATAAACAGATAGACCTACATCTAAAGATAGCAATATACAGCTTTACTATTCAACGAATCACAGGAGATGACAATAGCATGAAAATTTCAATATTTGAGTAGACGTAATTCAGTGTTTCAATTATAGGTGCCGCCAGCGTCACCTTCTCTTGCCAAACACCAGTTGGCCCGCGTAGGGTTATCGCAAGCTTGGCGCACACAGACGAATAACGCTCAGACGTATTTGGCACAGCCTATGTTAGAGCCACGAAATTTCGCAGTGTGCGCCTGATGGCACAGACGTATTCGTAGCTGAGTCGTCGCATGGCTCTGCCATATTCCTTAAATCCAATCGGTTTGATATTTGATGCAGCCGCACACAGCGGCGCAGCTGTATGCTGGAATCAGCCAAATCGGTTACGCCCCAAATAAAGCTGCACCAAATACGTCAGATTGTTATTCGTCTGTGTGCGGCTGGATTTCAATCCAATCGGTTTGATATTTGGCGCAGCCGCATTCAACGGCGCAGGGACATTCTGAGATGACCGCATAGAAACTCCGCTAGCGCTAGCGGAGACCATCTGCCGATAATGCTGTACATTTTCCCATGCATTTTAACACCGATAGGTTGTCGAAGCACTAGCGGAGTTTCTATNTTTGATCAAAAGTGTTACATCTTTCTATAACATTCTGGTTTTGAGAGGGACGTTTTAATTTACAGCTCGTAAGGCGAGACAGCCTCTTTAAATTATAGTCGGGAGGCGGTTTTTAAAGGTAATGACCTCTCAGCATGCTCACCTCCCAAAAACGGACCCTTTTTATCATAGTGATCCCCTTTTTTGTATTTTGACACCCGCAACTGCGCACCTCGGTGCAAAAATTTGACTTGGTGTCCTATGGACACAATACTTCACTGTGGTTTTATTCTATTCTACTCTATGGGTACCTTATCTGATGTTCGTTCTATAATATTATGCCATTTTCTCAGGAAAGGTTCAGAATTTGTACACCTTTGAAAGAAATTGATTATATATTAATTAATATACATTGTATTTTGATAGATTAGATTACAGAGCCAAAAAACAAAGGTTTTGACAAATCAACATATTTTTGATGGTTTGATTATGATCATGCCATTTTGACGTGGTACATTTGAGACGACGTATTTTGATGTCTCAATCGCCGAGATTCTGACGTATCATGACTGCCCTCTTTTGGTGAGCAATAGGACGAATCAAGATGGCTTCCTTCTGACTAGTCTCGCGCAACCAGCCCCTCCGTTCATACTCCGAGGTCGTCAGACCGAGGGTCTGGCACAGAACGCAGTTCTCATTGAAATTGAGTCAGTGACCGTATTCGGATGATTCAACATAAGTGAAGCTCCGCTGATTGGCTAGTCACTACCAATGCATCATGGGTCTCAAAAGTTGGTGACGTAGGCGCTGCAGTTTTACTCACATGCTGCATGCTTTTTGTATTGATTGTGCATGCATGCATGCAGTGCAGTGTAGATGTGTTCTACGTCATCGTCGGTAGATTGTCCGCCCTGATGGTTTTACAAGTCAAAGTAACCATATGGACCAGACTCTAAAATTGAAAATTGCAAGAGTCTGGTGGCACGAGACTACCTTCTGACAAGATGCTCGATTGTTGTCATGGTTTTAACGTCATAGTAGCAGTGTACCAAATCTTCAAAACAACGTGTTTCTCTCATGACGTCACTGATGTCTCACTCGTCATGAAGAAGCATGTTGTTACACACGACGTCAGTTGACGTCATAAAATTAAAACGATGTCATATGTCATGAATCAGCAAATTTAAATCTGAACGCTCATACATTGTACATTCCGATTCAACCTATTACATCCAAGGAGGCGGACAGTCACTGATTTCTGGCCTTTCGCCTCCAGAAACCCCCATATGAAAATAGAACAAAATAAAAACACAGCCGATGTATATCATATATACAGTTCGTCTTGGCTACCGGCAGGGCGGTGCTCGTCATGTTGCTTGCCTTGTTTACGTACGATGCCATGGTGACCGCTGCCGACGTGCAGATCATCGTCATCCGGGTCATCCATGGTCTCCGTCGATCCGTCCCCTGACCAAGCCGCGTCTGCAGCCGGTCGGATATAATTCTCTGACGTATCCGCATGATCCTTTGCGTTGTTTTCTGTCGTCAGTGTCCCTTTGTCAGTTTGTTGAAAGCGTATATTGCTTTGGAATGGATCATGCGGCGGGGAAGTTATCGGTTCGTTCCGCGACATTAATCCAGGTGGCGCTGTCACTGTTATGATCTGCTGCTCCTGACCAGGTTCTTCAGGTTTGTCGCCGCTTCCTTGACCAGCCCCGTCCCCAGAGGCTTCGCCCCCGCGGTTGATGTCTTCGTCATCAGTATCCACCTTATGAATCCGCGGGTACTTCCAGGGGGTGCGGTGTCTATCCTGCCATAGGGAGCTTGGCGGCGGCCACTCTTTCAATTCTAAAGAAAGAAAAATTACAGAAAAAGGACCCGAAAACAACCTTCCTAATATCTCACGGGAATGAGAGTCCGACTAGCTGATTGGCTCCATCTTAGGGAAGGTACTCATAACGTTGTCGACATTGGTAAACCACGGTCTTTGACAGGTAGGCCTTGGCCTGTGGTTCTGAACCGACAAACTAGGGACTGAAGAGGAGAAAGGGCCGCGGAACATCTCATATGACTGCACTCGGAGCCTTGGTAGACGATCATGATCCTGATGGGCGTCGACCTGATTCGAGTGACGATTCCCTGCTCAAAGATGCCGCCTGAGTGTTCCACGATGAGCGAACGTCTGTTACGTGACTTTCCTGACGGTGACAGAATCCTAGCGGTTCAACACAATTTATGCGGTGACAATCCTGACGGCGGCTAGTTATATCTCCAACTGGTTTATAGGTACATTCATTTACACTACACCTGCCCTAAAACACTTCACAAAGGCTCAATTTGAAATTTTGTTATAAATTTGTCCGCACTACAATGTCATGTTAGGAACCCCGACAGAAATGCTTGTAATCATATTTCTCCCAATCTCTCATAACCGTAAACAAACACATTGTTTGATGAGAAGAAAAGCACAAAAATTGACACACAATATATGATAAATAAAAAGGCAATTTCCAGAGTTTTGCGAATTTTCGACCCCAACCGGGGTCTTCTTCAGGCTGGTACTTTACAATCCGAAACTCTAGAACAGACTGAGCTGACACCCAAGTGTATATGAAGTATCCCATCCAAACAGGACGTGACAGCAATTAAGGAAAGAAAAGAGTACAAGCCCCAAAAGGTGGTTGCTCAACNGTCGAAAATTCGCAAAACTCTGGAAATTGCCTTTTTATTTATCAAACACTTTGTTTGGAAAGCGTTTTTTATTCATTAAATTTTTCTGCATCTTGAGTTTTTTATTCATTAAATTTTTCTCCATCTTGAGTTGTACGTTTGTTTACGTTATTGGAGGTAATAACCCTGACCCTCATTTAGTGATTAATAAATGGTCTCCCCCGCCCTTCCATTGGCCTCTGCTTTCGGAGATTCTTAACTTGTTGGTGTATATCGTGGCCTTCTAGCCTTGAGAAAATGTCTCATCCGAGATCGTCATCTTACGCTTTGTGCCTAAAAAGCGCTGTTCCCGGAATAAATCAAGACTTGCCACCACTCGCTATGGGGTACACGTCTGGAAAATGCCACGCCCGACTACACACGCGGGTTTAATCAGGCGGATACTTGGCTCTTCATCAGAGTGCAGTACACATATCTCGGACATCGAACCTCATGACGGCCATCTATTAGTTGGAGATATAACTAGCCGCCGTCAAGATAGTCACTGCATAAATTGTGTTGAACCGCAAGGACTGTGTCACCGTCTTGCCTTTTCGACCCGAAAATGATTTGTTCACCTGCGGAAGCCGTCTGTTCCGACGTGGCGCAGGCAACTGTAGGTGCGACATCCCATCAGCAAGCCAGCGATTTGAGGGAGCCCTATAGGCCTACTATAGGGCAGCTGATGAGAACGCATTGCAGGGCCGTAGGAACAGGGGGAAGGCACCTCCGCCCTCTCAATATTTGGCTTGTCAAAAATAAAAATTTTGCAGGCTCCGCATTTCGCCTTTAGTCCCATAAAGCCCAAGTCCAATAAACCAATGAACCACACTTACTTGGTTAGAGCGTCCAATTTTGCTCTCAAATGCCGGTGTAACGTCGATCAGTGTTCCCTGTATTTCTGTGTTTTTCTTATTGTTTCCTTCCTGACGGATTAAGCGGCAACTAACCCAGCAATAACCATTCTAGGCCGCGTCTTTTGTTGGGGAACACTGAGCTACAGAAACACTCACCAACGTTACACTTGGAAATGCCGTAAAGCATCCTTACACATGCCTTATTTTCTAAAACTTTCGCGAGGGAGGCCCCTGACACCTGCCGATAGTTCGGTTCGCGCCTTCGGCGCTCGCTGCTAGGGACTACGTCTACGGCCTGTCTTTCATCAAATCCTTGCCCCACCCCGCCTCTCCAACCGCCAGGACGTTCCTACGGCCCTGCATCGTGTGCCAAGACGACTACGAAAACCAAGTATGAACTTACTGTCCACCTTGAAAGTGTACTGCAGGTGTCCGGCGAGATTCTGAGCTCGGCAGGTGTAGTTACCGAGGTCACGCCGCTTGAAACGGTGGAAGATGAGTTCGGACTTTATGTGTCGATGTCTGCTCTTCTGGAATCTAACTTTCTGTAAGAATAAGTATGTACGTTTTTTTGGTGTCTGCCCATTCCGACTTTCTCAATTTGCCTTCTTTTCCCAATCGCCTTATCTCATTTCGCCTTCTCTGATCTGGCTATTCCCAGTTCACCTTTGTCATATTAGGCCTCTGTGCTATTTATCTTTGTCTGAACTGGGCTTATTCCAGACTCAGCACCCACGTGGTTAGGGTGCCCATTCTAAAAATAACCCGTGATATCAACATAATGATCTATAAATAGATCCGCCACGAGTTTTATGCCGCAAAGAAGCCTTCTAGCCCTGGCGGTGGCTTTGAGAACCAAAATGGATGTTATACTACACCTGGTTTCTGTACAGACCAAACTTACAATGTGCTCTCCTGGCCGGCCAAGTATCGACATGTCGTTTTTGAACCATAAAATATCAGTGGGTGATTTACATTGGGTTTGACACATCAGTGTGAACGCTCGGTTGAACTCCGGCAGCGGCCACCAGGGGCCGTCCTTTAATTGCCCTACGTTGATGCCGTTTTGGTAGACTTGGAGATACTGCGGAGCAACTGAAAGATGGAATTTTTGGTCTTAGAAACATATTTTTGTAATGTCGTCTCCAATTCTCGCAAATTTTCGACCCCAACCGGGGTCTTCCTCAAGGAAGTGATGCTTGATCTCAACTAGAAAGTGCCTGAGGAAGGCCCCGGTTGGGGTCGAAAATTGCGAGATTTGTTGACGACTTTACGTTTACTATGTTTACTATCATTTTGTGTGTCGTTTTTTGTGCTCTATGTTGGATATTTTGGTCTTATGAAATAGCAATACAAGATGGCCGACAACGCGCGATCATACTTCTACCAAACTCAGTCCCAAACCAAAGGTATCAACGGATAGAGAATCGTTCAAGGAGAAAAGTAAGAGCTGAAGAAACCTTGATTCGGCTCAGAATTTTTAGCTCCAGAGTCATTTCTGTGGCGCAAAATAGAGTGTGGAGTTCGAACCAACGGATCGAATCAGGATATCCTGGTGTCTTTTTTCTTCTAGAAAGATACCCCATCCAACGCTGTCAATAGTTATGAATTCCGGGAAATGGAATTATGACTGTCGTTTTTTGGCCACCCTGAATGTCTTCAGTCATTGTCTTGTTGGAATTCCAGGGCAAAAATCTCTTTTGGTTTAGCTTGAGAACGTTGACGGTTGGTGAACTCGTCGGGCCAAATTCGTGTTTAAGACTTAGACTCGTGTAACTTTGTAAAATGCATGGTGGAAGTGCGTGCATTTAGTGAAGTTACACGCGTCTAAGTCTTAAACACCCTTTATGAATATGGCCCTTCGTCTCGAGCAGCCAGACCCTCGGTCTCCCCACCAAGGGCCTGGCTGCAACGTCTAAAATTTGTGTGATGCTGCATGCTTTGCGTACGGCTGGCGTCAGTTACGTGATCTTGCAATAGAGCGCCGCCATTTTGCGATCATGTGACACCCCCGTCCAAGAAAATATGGCCAATCAGCAAGGCTGTAACATATCGACTCAGAATCGACCAATCAGCAATGATACCAGCTGCGTCGGTATTCTCGCAACAAAAATTTGGCAACGTTGGTCCCAGTCTCCGTAATGCTGCGCAGTACCGCGCATGCGTATATAGAGACTGAGCGCCTCAGTCTAGTGAACTCTTTATGCACTTGGTGTTACAAAATTACGGCCTGCACACAGGAGTTTGTCTAGAAATACATAAAAGAACGTTTTCTTGATCACCCTGTATAGCGTGTGTACTAATGTCTGTGTATATAGTGTATGTACAGCAGGCCGTGTACATTAGTACACACGCTATACAGGGTGATCAAGAAAACGTTCTTTTATGTATTTCTAGACAAATTCCTGTGGGCCTACGTGGAAGGCGACGGTGGATGATTTTACCTGACACTGTTATATCAAAGTCTATCTTGACTCGTTTAGATACGAAGTTGTCAATGTGACATGAATACGTCCCGCTCTCTGACTGTTGAAGGAAGTCGATAGATATTGAGTTGCCCTGAAAGCAGAAAGGCATTAAAGGCAATTAGTCGAGGCAGTCAAAATAACACACGTGAGTGTGTGACAATATAAATAGGAGCAGTCAGCTCAGCTGTGCTTATTGCCAAAAGATGGCACCAAAGTTCTAGCTGACCAATACAAAAGACAATTCTCCTGATTGGTGCTCAATCAAGCATGAACGGGTCCACTAGGTATTGGATTGGGCCGTAGTAACACCTGTTGGTCAACTGACTAACAGCTCCTACTAGTATTTTTGCATCCTGCATTAACTGGCGCACTGCCAAGACCAGGAACTATGTAACCTTTACGTGCCATCCAAAGAACTACATACAACTGCAAGACCATCGTGCCCAATCTGAAGAGGTCGCCACCATCGTAAGGTTCCTCGGCTAAGACCTCTGAAAACGGCTAAACCCAGCACACGATTCTTGTGCTCATCGATTTTACAAAATTATTTGATAAAGTAATCGTACCAAAAATTACGATTTGTTCCTATTGGTAAAAATACTACTATTTTAACATTTCGTTGGGTATTCAATGTTTTATTCGGGAGTTTTCGCAATCCTGACGAAAAACGAAGTAAGAAAGACGAAATTGGACGTCAGATCCATGACGTAATGTATTTCAGGAAATGGCTGGTACCATAAATATCGCCTGCTGCAAGAGCGTCTTTTAGCGTATGACGTTAGAACGACAGAGGTACGGTGTATATTAAACTTTGAAATTTATCTTTCGTTTCCACTTCGTTGATACGAATTGGAAATTTAAAAATTCAAGATGCGCCATAACTCTTTCGATCCTACATGACATGCTAAAAGACGCACTGGCAGGAGGGACATTTGTGGTACCAACCATTTCCTGAAATACATTACGTCATGGATATGACGTCCAAGTTCGTATTTCGTACTTCGTTTTTCGGCAGATTTGCGAAAACTCCCTATTAAGGAACAAAGTACGAACTCTTTCGAATCCCTACGCAATTCATGCTTGTGCAACGGTCAGAAATTCATTCGCCTTGAACAATGCATTTGCACTGTGCAAAAGTAGTACCGGTCTAGGCATCTCAAGAGTTTAATGTGGCATCGAACTCCGTACGAGATTGCATCGTGCGAAGACTTCCACCGAGGCAAGGTGGACACAAGTCTGTGCCTTTCCTAGCCTGTCCTTACCCATATATAGTAATCTCCCGTTGACCAGTGGTTACTCCCATGTTTTATCCGCCTCGTCCAGTAAACCATGGGTGACGGGAAGCCGTTGGTGTTACAATACAGCACGAGTTTGTCACCCTCCTTCAGGTTGGCTTTGGTGTCGTTGTGGGATAGAGTCAATGTGGGCTCTGAAATGAGGCGAACGAAATAGCAGGCCTGCTGTGAAGAGCCGTGAGAGTCAGTGCAAAATACAGGTGCCAGCAATGTGAACATTAATACGCGAGTTCAGAAATGAAGTGAAATACTTTAAAGAATAGCGATACTGAAGTAGAGTAGGATACTGATACTGAAGCAGAGTTGTATACTGACACTGAAGTAGAGGAGGATACTGACAATGAAGTAGAGGAGGATACTGAAGTAGAGTAAGATATTGATACTGTCGAGTAGGAAGTAGAGTGGGCTACCAATACTGACGTAGAGTAGGATAATGATACTGAAGTAGAACAGGATACTGAAGTAGTGTAGGATACTATAGAGCAGGATACTGATACTGAAGTAGAGTACCGATATTGAAGTAGAGCAGGATATCGAAGTAGATTAGGATACCAATACGTAGACGTAGAGTAGGATACTGACGTCGAGTAGATTTGCCCGATCTGACTCTGCTGTGTCAGAAAAAATTATAGATATGCAATAACATGACAGTGATAAAAAACCCCAAAACATAAAAAGTCGAAGTATCTATCAGTCATACCTGCTTCTTCAAAGTTTTGCTGGCATGTTCAGATATAATCATTTTTTTCGTTTGCAGTTGATCCCCGTCTGACAGGTTCGAGGAAGAACACTCTGTCAGATTTTGGTTTAGGGGCCGTCTCAAAATTACATTGATGCCAAAAAAGACGAAGTGACTCCATCTTTTCCCTGACCCCCTCCCCCTTGAAACGATGAAGTGGGCACTTGACATTGGCTTCATCCCAAGTGGGAAGTTTATAGCTCTGACTCACACAGTCCATAGTAGGCCCATGTAGCCAGAACCTTGTTCCTTTCTGAAGGCTGCATAAAAATTCATTCTTCGGCAAAAAAGAGTGATGCCAATTTTTAAAAAAAAAATGAAGTGGGCCCCCCCCCAAATGGAGAACCCCTCCCCTCCCCAAGACTAAATCACTTCGTCTTTTTTGACATCAAAACAATTTTGAGACGGCCCCTTAAAAAGTGGCAGGAACAGGATGAAGTACCTACCAACAACTTCCAATTTGAAATACTTATGCCTCATCGTAGCCAAACTCAGATGACATCGGTATTTCCCAGCATCCTCTTTTCTGACGTCACGGATGATGAGGATGGATAACGCTCGATGGTGTTCCACCTTCAGGACCTGCATCCGGGCATCCAGCGTCCGAAGCCGGTTCCCAACTGCAATCACCTTACCGCGGCCGTCTGCCTCGATTTTGACCCATTCCAGCTAAAAATAAATTATCATGATCGTGGTAAAGCACATGTTTTGTGGGTAGACCAAGCTGGGGTTATTCTTTTCCAATATTTTAGTAACATTCGAACAACATTTTGGAAAACACTCCCCCCCCCTTTAGGCCTACATACTAGACAACATTTGTCCAAGGCCTACTTGGTCATCCATGACCTTTGGCTTGCCACGAAGATACCAAAAGAAAGCGTGCAGCTCGTACGTTCCGACACAGATTTAGGTTTTCGGTGACAAGTTCTTCAGACAGGTGGCGCCTGGTCTGTTGAACGCACTGCCCAGCGGTGTCAGGATGGCCGAGCCAGTGGTCTTCTTTCAAAAGGCTTCTTAAAACATATTTTTTGCACAATGTTTTAACGAAATTGTTTCATTCTCTTCTTCTATGGAAGAACCGTGGGTTCGAATCTGGTAGGAAGCAATGTCTTTCATACCGTATTCATATTCTTTACTTGTATCTCCTTTAATGTGACCCCTCGCGTAACATAAAACTGTTTGGGTTCGAAGATTGTTTGGACTACTAGCAGGGTACTGATGGACGCCTCGTTTAACATAGGCCATTGAACCATCTTTTTCAAGATGGGGATTTGGCCTATTGGTTAATGCCACATGCCACGGTCCGTGGGTTCGAATCTGCTAGGAAGCAATGTCTTTCACCTAAGAAACCTGATTTCTATTTCATATTCTATGGAAGAAGAGAGTCAAACAATTTAAATGTTTTAATGTTTTATAGTAAAGCGCCTTAGAGCCTTTAGGAAGAAGGCGCTATATAAATTTTGTATAAATCTATATTATAATCGACGGTGGCACTTTAGGTTTGACCGCTAACTCCTCCGTGGCTTCTGATCGAAATGACACCATTTTCACAGGGTATGTTGAGAATCAGTCGCGGATCCAAGGAGGGCGTGCCCGGCGCACGCCCCCCCCCCC
>NMRB01000826.1:153163-169158 GCA_002633025.1 Notospermus geniculatus | reverse complement strand
GAATATAATCAGACCCCTGATTTTCTGTAAAAAGAAAGTTCAATTTGGCCTGCCCAGGTGCCAGGCACTTTTACCCAAAAAATTTCGGCGCTTCGCGCCTTCGGAGCTCAGGGAATGCGGGTTGCCCATTCCACGCCCCCCCCCCCGTTCGGCAACTCCTGGATCCGCCACTGAGAATGATATGGGGGTGGCCCTTAAGTGGGTACCATTATATTTTTTTTGCATGAAGAAACTTGCAGTGATTTACAATGCCCACTAGCCTGGTTCCGCTGGCCACCGTTTAGATGGCGCTGCGTACGTGGCCAGCGGAACCAGGCTACAATGTCCACCAATATTTTCTTCAAGCATGCAGGGTGATTAGAAAACAGGAACTTCAACACATATAACTGCTGCAACCTGCTTCCCAGAGGCCTAGATTATTGCCCAAGGGGAGTTGGCTCCCTCTAAACATATCCTCCATGCAGACGCCCAGCAAAATGCCATCCTCTGGCTACATGCATCCTGTGATTATGTGCTCGCCACGGGTACCATGCTGGTTTAAAGCTGAACTGCATGAACAAAAAGCCCCCATGCGACGAGCAAGAGAATTGCAAACGCCCTGCAAACACCTCAAACGAAGGCTCAGAACATGATAGACCCCATGAGGCCAGGAGGGCGCCACTTTATTTGTCTTCGGGCAACAGAGCTGTCAACATCTCCGGATACCTCTCACTCTACTCAAAGAAAAAAATAATTTTTTTCTTTGAGTAGAGTGAGAGGTATCCGGAGATGTTGACAGCTCTGTTGCCCGAAGACAAATAAAGCCATTATAGCCATTCAGACGGGATTCGAACCTTCTGATTTGCAATCCACCACGCTATCCACTCGGCCAACCAGCCAGCTGCCAGTACACTCAATAATTCAATGGCATCGGCATCCTCTCCAAGCTGTCACCCTCAACCACTGAAACACTTGGTGCCAAAGTCCGTTTCTGAACACTAGATGTCACTACCAGCTGTTGACGAATGCACTCGATCAACCAGCCAATAAACGATCAGCCAATAAGAGAATGTTTCATGTTTTCCCCAAGTTGCCAGAAATATTGGTCGCTGATTGGTTGATGACAGTTTGCGCCATCTAGCGTTCAGGAACATGATTAGGCCCCATCTGTGCCAGTGGTTGAGAGCGTATAACTAGTATTATGCTCGAGGCCACTGGGGACGAGTGTAGCTGTCAGGGACATGATTTGTGTTTGCCATAGAAGCAGGCCTTCGACTTATGTAATAATACTCCGAATAAGAGAAAACATGGGAAGCCTATCAACAACAAGTTCGGTGGCCGAATGGGCAAGACGGTGGAACAAACATAACAGAGCGTGGGTTCGATTCCCTGCCAGGCCGAATGTTTTTCTATCAAAAAAAGTGTTCAGTAGGAGCTCACTAGAGGATGTTGACACCTCGACAGTTCGAAGACAAATACGGTGGCGCCCTCCTGGCCTCGTGGGGTCATGTTCTGAGCCTTCGTTTGAGGTGTTTGCAGGGCGTTTGCAATTCTCTTGCTCGTCGCATGAGGGCTTTTTGTTCAAGCAGTTCAGCTTTAAATAATAATTTGGTATAATAACACACTCACCACAAGACTATCATACCCATAGAGCAGCATGTACTGTCTGGGCATAGCGTCAAAGCTACAGTGAAGGACGGCCGTATCTCCAGCAGTCACTTTCTGCGTCTCGGAATAAAAGTTGACACCCTGCATGTCGTCGGCATCGTAGTAGGCGTTATCTACAAGAAAAAGATGGAAAATATCCCAGTTATCGCAAATAAATATACATGTACAATGTAAATGAAATGGCCCAGAGGCCATATCCTCCCCTGGATGTTATGGTAGGCTACGCCACCAAACCTGAGAAATGAATGACAAGTAATCAAAGTCGAAATGCTCCACGGGTCATACACAGAAAGAAAAAAAACGATCTCATCTCGAGATAAAATGAATCTCCAACTCTTGTCCCTAAAATGAGTTTCTTTTTTGCAACTCGAATAGACATAACTGGGTCTCCACTTGAGATGACATTGTCTCCAACTGGTTAAAATGATTCTCAGCTGTTTCAACCGGATTGTCTGCTGTCTCGAATCAAATAAACAAGTGATGTATCCATATATATAAAAAAACGTTTCACACCCAGTGGGTTTCGAACCCAGGACCCTCTGATCGCAAGTCGGACACCAGAACCACCACACCACCGAGCTCCTCATACGAGCAGATTTTGGTTCCCCTCGGTTTGTTTCCATTTTTTTCCAGCTGATGCCCTGTCCCATCGACTGGAGAACGAGAAAACTCAAAATGAGTAGACTTTGTCTCTATTTCAGAATGAGACTCCAGTTGCAGTTATCTCCAGTCGATACAAGAGGGCTCAGCCTTAGAAAACTGGTACTCATTCTCGGTTCGAGTAGCTAAGAAACTCATTTTAGGGACAAAATAGTAGGCTGGAGACTCATTTTATCTCGAGGCTTGGAGGAATTAATTCCTCCAAGCTCGAGATGAGATCGATTTTTTTCTGTGTACGATCATTGTCAAAATTTGGCAAACGGTAGAAAGACTTTCAGTTTTGCCCCCTGGTGGCAGAAGAGGTAAGCAGATTTCCGCGAAAACTGGTCTGTGGAGACCAATGAGCGTGAGGTAACTTGTGTGAAAATTGGAGTCAATGGCTCCACCATTTTAGAAATGTGCCTTTGTGAAGATGACGAACAACAAACTGGTATGGTATAAGCTGACACAGGTGAGTTAAAAATGCAAAAAGAGAAAACGTCTTTATAGGGTAACAGATAAATCATATTTGATAGTAAGTTGAGATGAAATTTAACCCATTGAAATCCCACGTGTCTAGTGCAATAGACTTGGTTCAAACCAATATTATACTAGAAGCCCAATTAAACATAGTTCCATTTCAAGAAAATTTCGTATGTCAGTAATCCTTCATAGTAACTATTCGGACCCAGGTGCACTTAAACCCAAGCAGATTCGCTTTCCTAGAGAACGTGTTCTGGCATAGAATGCAGTGGGATCATCATGACCCCACGGGAGGCTGGGTTGTTAAGAGGAACGGAATCGCTGGAGACGAACACAAATGAAGTTGTTTTAGGAACCTAATTCTCAAGGAATTTGCAGACGTTTCTTTCAGGCAAACGCTAAGGTGATTATAGTTCGTTTAGAATTCAGTGTTCCACATCACTAACGTTAAGCTGATAAGATATCTGAATTGAGGCATTACAATACGGAATGCAATGCGGAATTTACTCAAAATGAAAAAATGCATTCAATTTATACGCATTTTGTATTCAAAACATAAATTTGTATTCAAGACACAATGCAAATTGTTTTGTGTGCAAATATTTTTTACATACAAGATAATTTTTTTTATAAATCGATATTATGTCTTGAAAATTTTCTGAAAATATTTCGAAAAAAATGTTTTGACTGAAAAAGATATCTTGATAAAAAACGTTTTTAATAAAAAAATGACTTGAATAAAAACATTTTGAACAAAAAAATGTCTTGGATAAAAAATGTCTCGAATAAAAAAATACCTTGAATTAAAAAAAATTGTCTTGAATAGAAAAAGGTTTTCAATAAAAATATGCCATGAATAAAAAATATTTTAAATCAAAACATGTCTTGAATGAAAATATTTGGATCAAAATATGTATTGAATAAAAAAAGTGTTTTGAATAATGAAAAATGTCTTGAATAAATACTGCATAATATCTCGAGCGATGTCTTTTATTTACAGAAAGATGGCAGCACCGTCGGAATACAATGGGACTATCACTAAATGCCGGGAGCGTCATCTGAGATGAGGCGAGATATTAGCGGATAGGATTAAGCCGAATAAGCCTATTGGTAGGCCAATTTTTACAGCCCAAATCAATGTTACATCAACATTTTCATACTGCGTGGATCCAGGCCCCACTGCGAAACGTAATAAAGACACCCCCAGTTTACTGTTATTATGGTCCAATGTGATCACTGTGCTTAAAAGAAACAGAAAATGAGCAAATCCAAAGAATTACAACTTAATTACATTACGTGATCAAAAACAAATACATTCCCCAAACATGAAATACAGGTACAATTTGCTTAGAGAAGAAGCGTGTAAATGACACATTCAGGGAGTGGCAATGTCACAAATCCATAGAACCTCGGGTGGCAAGGGTGTCTTGACATGCACTTCATGTACACCATACACGCTCAGGACATTAAAGTAGTTCCAGGGAGTATAATCCACAAGTGTCATGGCTGCCCTGTCTCGGAAAATCTGGCAGCATGAAGAAGGCGAAATTCACGTGCAGAGTACTCTATACCTGTTGAAAATATTGATATCAAAAGTGGTGGACTACATGTAAGTAGAAAAAAAACTCAAACTTTATGATCAGCATGTTGTTTGATCTTCAAAATGTAACATTTCTTGGGAAAAAGTGTTCCGACAACTAGCCTTTTGTTTCCGCTTGTGCGTTCTAAGACTCGGCCACAATTTTTTTTCTCTGTATCACTTTTTATTGTCAGGACTAATTCCCTTCACGTGGATGGCGAAAATCCAAAAAAATCACCCGACAGTATCAACGATCGAGCGGCAGTGGACGGCAAAGAAATATATTTTACAGCAACAATTAGCGGAAGTGGATGGCAAAACAAACTAACCAAGTCATCACAGTGGAGGAAATGGAGTGTCATCATCCTCGGGACTCAGAAAGGAGCATAGGTAAACGGAGGTTGTACCGGGTTCAACGTAATTTTCTCAGTAATTTATTTGTTTATACAACAGTAAAAACCTTGTTACAGCTAAATTGGAAACCACACGCATTCGGCTTTTAGTTCCGAGCGAAACAGGTGGCTTGGCGGGCTGATCCAGGTTTTTCCGACAGAAACGTCGTTATGTTGTGGGAATAGAATTTGTTTTGTCCAAATTGAGTTGCTATGGTTGTATACGATGAAACACGCTAGAAGTAATATGAATGGTTTGGCAGAGTACTTTCAACAGAAGTGAACCTTGCGGAGCCCTGATGGCCGAGTGGTTTTCACGTCTGCGTGTTAAAGCCTCACAGTATTGAATTTTACGGTATTTTCAAAGTGTTAGGAGACTGCAGGTAGAGGTCTCATAGCCTCGTGGAGGTCCCCAAAATGCTTGCATGATACCTACTTCAAAAAATCAATGCTTAGTTTTCAGCACGGTATCGCAAAAACAGCAGGCAGAGCTCTAATGTATCCACATAGAGCATAGTACATTTTACACTACACTAACGTCGGAGGACGTAAGCACGTTCTGAATTCAATACAGTGCGGCTTTAAGCCTAGTTTATACTTCGAAGCAAGACCATCGGCGTCCGACGCCCGATCAAATCTGGACGCCGACTTCGCGGACTTGATTCATAGTCCAGCGTACTAGTACTTTAGCGACGGCGACCCGTTATGAAATGACTCAAGTACATGTAATTACAGCCTCGCGATCGGACGCCGACCAAATCGCACGACGTCGACGGCGTCGAACGCAAGATCGCGCGTCGGTCGTCGGCGATGGCCGTGCGTCGAAGTATGAATTAGGCTTTAGCAGTTTGCAAGATGTAGGTCCTGGTGTAACGTTTTTCAGTGAGGTCCGTGTGCCAGTGTGGCATTACAATAGATTGACGGAATAAGCGGCGACTTGACAATGAGCGACACAGACGGAGAAACCGCGAGTCCGTTTCCCAGTGTGTTCCAAACAATGGGAATCACGCAGGAATGCTTCATTTCAATAGTTTTAACCACTAGTGACACCTATTGAGGCAGTGACTTATAGTAATCCACCGCACTCGGGCAACGAGCCAGCTGACAGGGACATGATATGTGTTTGTCGTACATAGGCATAGGCCTTCTACTTACCGGTATGTAATAATACATGTAATACATGGGATGTCTTCCAACAAGTTGGATGGCCGAATGGGGAAGACGGTGGAACAAAGTTAACAGGGCGCGGGTTCAATTCCCGGCTGGGTCGTCAAATTTCTTTCAAAAAAGTGTTCAGCGGGAGCTGACCAGAAAATGTTCACCCCTCGACATCTCGAAGACAAATAAGGTGGCGCCCTCCTGGCGTCGTGGGGCCTATCATGTTCTGGGCCTTCGTTGGAAGTGTTTGCAGGGCGTTTGCAATTCTCTTGCTCGTCGCATGGGGGCGTTTTGTTCATGCAGTTCAGCTTTAAGGTCAAACATTCTGTCTTGTCTGACCTCAGTCTGTATTAACCGGCACTTCCCAGTCCCGTAAACAACTGGCCTCCTCACAGGGAGGTTCCACTTACTTAATAAAATTGTACCTTGGCAAGAATTCAGCACCCGAAATGTCAGGGTTAGGATGTAATCATGCCCTTTCTCGGTGACCACTAGTGAGTCTAGCAGCAGCCATTGCTCCACTCCACTCTTCTAGCGGCGTCTCAGATTTCAGCTCGACGAACCTAGTTTTATCAGTCCGTTCATGAGAATATGAACGCCTACTTCAGACTAGCTTCCCCCACCCTCAAAGTCGGGGCGTTATTTTTCAGTTCAAATACTGACGTAACACGTTATATATGGGTTGCAGGAGTTTCAAAAACATATAGGGCCGTATTCAAAAAGGGTGTTTAAGGCCTGCTTTCCATTGGAGCGATTCCGCGCGCGATTTACAAGCACGGAGGCAAGCGAGACGCCTACGAGTTTTGTAACCGTTTCCATTCACGCGTTACGATACAGAAGGTAATTGCGCCGAATTGGTACTGCTATCGCGTACATACCGGTCTTTTCAACATGGCTCAAAAATCAAAACGCGCAGCCTGTTTTCCATTGGAGCGTTTCAGCGCGCGAGTCACACGCGCGGAGGCAAGCGAGACGCGTACGAGTATTGTAACCTTTTCCATTCACGCGTTACGACACAGGGTGGTTGGCGCCAAATTGGTACTGCTGTCGTGTTCCCCTGACGATCTGCGGCCGCGTACATACTTCCAACATGGCTCAGAAACCATGGGTCATATGAATAAAGACGAACAAATGCTTTTACTTCATGTACAGCATTGCCTAATACATTAGTACTGCAAAATTCAAGTAAAAGCATTTGCTACTCTTTATTCATATGACCCCATGTTCCAGTTGGAAAAAAAGTCGATTCGACATCGACTTTTTTTCCCGCGCGCGGGCCTCTCGCTCGCGAGAAAGCAAAGTCGATCCCCTCGTGCTGATCTCGCGATTGCCAAAACGCTTTCATGGAAACAGCCAATGAAAATGGATTGGATCGACTTTTCCGCACAGAATTCCGCACGCGGAAACGCTCCAATGGAAAGCAGGCAGGTGCGAGCAAAAAAAGCGATTTGAGATTGACTTTTTTCCCCGCGCACGGGCCTCTCGCTCCCTAGGAAAGAAAGTCGATCCTCTCGCGCTTGTCTCGCGATTCCTGAAACGCGGTCATGGAAACGGCTAAGTGAAAATGAATTGGGTCGACTTTTCGGCACAGAATTCCGCGCACGAAAACGCTCCAATGGAAAGCAGGCCTAAGACTTAGACGCGTGTAACTTCGTCAAATGCATGGTGAAAGTGTGTGCATTTAGTGAAGTTACACGCGTCTAAATCTTAATCGCGCGATATCACCCTTTTTGAATACGGCCCATAGCTTTTTACTTTCTGAATCCTCCTTCATTAAGATTATTAAAAGTTAAAGGTCTTAATTAATGGGATGTTGTTTATCAAACACTTTCTTTGATCAAAAGTGTTACATCTTTATACAACATTCAGGTTTTAGAGGGACGTTTGAATAGCCAGGAAGGGATTTGGTTTTACTAATCTAAAGAGAATTTAAGATGAAGATTTGACAGGATCTGTTTTTGATCGTAATCTTCTACTTCCCGAAGATAAGCCAGGTGACCCCCGTAGTGACGGATTTATTCATGATGCATTAAGTTTTACCTTTATTGTACATGCACAGCGACAGTTTCTAACATGATCAGTCACGAAGTCGCTTCTCTTACCATCCGAGCACCTCACATCACCGGTGCACTTAAGCCCTTCAAAGTGAATTAATGAACAAAGTGTTCCTTGATTGGCAGTGATGTCCATTTCACCCTTAGATGGTTGAAATGGGGCGTACATTTGGCAATGAAATGTACGCGTGGTTGTACACTATGCGACGGATATCATCCCCTACTTGTCTGTTCCAAAGACGTTGACTGAAACAGGGTGTGCATTTGGTTCTGGAAGAACATGAGAGTGCCAGTCCTAGTTAAGGTGGCGTACTTTTCAGTCAATCAGACATCAGAGGGTCGTTGACGTCCGATTCTACACATTAAGTGGATGTTGTATACGCGGTTGTGGCTTCTTAATGCGGATGCCTTTGGCTACAATTATTTCTAACAGGAGGAGTCACTGGATTCTCTGCTGTCCGAACAGCACAACCGGAACACCGGGACCAAATCCCGCGAGATATTGCGATACTTGGGTTTGGGATTTAGTCCCGGAGGAAAAATCACCGCCGCCATCTTGAATATCTTATTGCGCCCCCACCTATAGCTGGGATAGTGACGTAATGGCGGATTTGACTGTTGTTCGTCAGGGTCACAAACCGACGCAACGTCACCAGGTTTTTTGGAGGCTTGTGCCCTGTTGTTCAGGTTGCGAACAGCAAAGTGTCGCCGAATAATTTCAGCCACCACCGGCAGATGACGCTGCGGGGAGGAATATCAACAACAAATTTGTCGGTGTAACGTCGATCAGTGTTCCCCGTATTTCTGTGTTTTTCTTATTGTTTCTCTCCTGACGGATTAAGCGGCAACTAACCCAACAATAACCATTCTAGGCCCTGTCTATTGTCAGGGAACACTGAGCTACAGAAACACTCACAGCTGTTACACCTGTCTGTCCTATTGTCTAGTCAAAATATCTCATTAAATTATGGGTTCGAATGCGAACTATCAGATGAAATGCTAAAAACGTATATGTAAATACCCTATTTCCCACATTAAAGATAATGTATCATGACTTCATTGTTTACATTCAATTTTTTGTAAACATGGATGTTTACATTATGTTATTTTGGACTTTTGGACATCCCAACCCTACAAATTGAATAAAAATATTATCTAAGGAGTGCAAGCGCCCACTTAGGGCATTATAGCTACTCATCAAACAATACTGGACGATATTAATGATATGTAGGAGGAAACCGGAGCCCCCGGAGGAAACCTACGATGTCGAGGAGAGATCGCCCTCTCTACCACATAAAGCCACTTGCACGACCGGGGATCGAACCCGCGACCTTAGTGGTGGCAGGCGCCGATGTTTCCACTGCGCCACCCCGACACCCCGTATATATAAATACCCTATTTCCAACATTAAAGATAATGTATCATGACTTCATTGTTTACATTCAATGTTTGTAAACATGGATGTTTACATTATGTTATTTTGGACTTTGGGACATCCCAACCCTACAAATTGAATACTTTCGGTATCAAAAGAATTTCTAGAGGGGCACGCCACCAACAAATTACTCATAAGACAAAGAAAGACTGGACACCGACAAAAAACAGTAAATAAACGATGATTTTCGTGGCCCGCGAAAATACCTGTGATACATTATCTTTAAGGGCTGTATGCACTATCGACGACTATCTTGAGCTCAGGTTGAGCCACAACGTTTCCATTGCAGGTCACATCATGGTGGGAGTGTTCTTAAAATGTATACTTGGATCCAATACCGTTAAAGGCGTAGTTGTCATTTCCTTTCCACTCGTAGCAGATCGGCAGAGAATCCGTCTGCTAATGACACTGCACCTATTCTTGCCTCGACATGATTTGCATCTTCGACATGACAGCCCCGGCATTCATATCACAATGCTTTCATCTCAGTAAAACTAATGAAGGAGAATTTATTGCTGTAAACTGGAGTAAATCTGCCCGTCGTCAGATTCAAAAAGACAGATAGTGTCATTTTCATCTTGGAGTGATTGGGTTAGTTAGTAATCTGGTAATGCACTATCCGTGCTGAACGGTCAGGTCTGCGTCTGCGTGTATAGCTGCACAAGAACGATGAAAAGAGAAAAAACCTTCTTTTCCATTAAAGGTGCTCTAGTTCGAATTGTAAACATTACGGTTTGTTTATTTACATGTTTGATTATAATAGTTATTCTTCCTCGGACAGGTGGCAGCACCGTGTATACCAAAACATTAATGTTATCTATTTTCATATCTATCTTGATAAATATTCTTGTAACTGAAATATATTTCTGATTTTACGCTCAAAAACAAACAAAAAGTTGTGAGAGGCGAGATTTAATTCGATTTTATCTGATTTGTTAGTACCAGAAGTTGACAAAAGGTGGCACACCGTAATGTTTACAATTCGAACTAGAGCACCTTTAAAGGAAATGTATGGCGCGACAAGTCTATATGTAATTTTAGCGGCCCTATAAAAACCTGGATGTTGTATTAAGATGTAACACTTTTGATTGAATGTTTGATAAACAACATCCCATTAATTTAGGCCTATTTTTCTACATATAGAACTTTTAATAAGCTTGGTGAAGGAGTTGTAAAAAGTAAAAAATAGTGCCAATGGCACTGTGCCCGCTTGGCTTGAAGCAGTTTGGCCCCTAGTGGCAAAGTCAAGAATCAGATGTTGCCAAAAATTTATCTGAGTTGTTACAGCCTAGAGGTACATGTAGATACGTGCAAAGTTTCAAAGCAATAGGTCAAACCCTTACAAAAAGAACCAATTTCGTAATTTCAGGTGAACTTTGACCTCTGTGAACTTGAAAAGTAGGTCAAATTAAAAACTCGAGTACTATATCTTATGTATCCCTATTAGATATACCCATGATAAAAATTTGACAGAGATCCGTCTCTTGGGAAGGGAGAAACAGTACTTTCAGTGATTTTGGTTTTGGCCCCCTAGTGGCAAAGTCAAGAATCAGACCTCACGAAAATTTTGTCTGCAGGTTGCTATAACCTAGAGGTACACGTGTACAAAGTTTCAACATGATAGGTCAAACCATTATCAAAATATAGCCCTTTGAAAAGTTTCACAAAACGACCCCTGGAGGCCAAAATAGGAATCCAACTGTGGTCAAAATCGACCTCGATCTAGATGTTAGGCCCATATATACACCTACCAAAGATAAAAGAGATTCGTCAAAAAATAAAGGCGCTAGAGCGCTAACGAACCAAAAGTTTACGGACGTACCGCCGTACGGACTGACGCACGACAGACCACCACTCAATGACCCCAACCACAGCATAAGCCCTGCTGGGCCTTGTGGCCAAGCGGGCTAAAAACTACCGTATGTACATGTATGTGTTTTGAAACTTGTACAGCCCATGAATAAAAAGCGTTACATTCCAACTCTGACATGTATTGCAAGTAAAATACATAAAAAATCAACAGCCAAAATCTCTGTGATGTCAGTTGCTAGCGCTTCCTGTGATGAAGTTACCGCACTGATATGAGTCCCAATGCTAGCTGCTTATACATGTATGGTCCCTTTAACACATATTCCGCCAGTCTGACCTGTTTGCGCGGGCATTGCCTCTCCAGACTGACATCTTCATCGCCAGAATCGTTCGTCACTGCCGGCAGCCCTCAACAAGTTACCGAACAAGCACCTCTATCAAGCCGTGGTGGTTCCTAATTTTCCAGTCCATTAACCGAGTCAAGGCGGCAATGGATATCTATTAGATAGTATTACCTTCGGGGGACTGAAGAAGCGAAGCCATCAATCTTTCGTTTAGCGGTTTCTACAAGGCGTGGGAAAGAAACAGGGGGAAATTCTCGTAACTTTGCGTCTATTGGGTTTAGTTCTTATGGTGAAGCTCGGACGTCGACTACCACAATAAACACGGCTGATGTTTTGGTCACGGCTGTTAGAAGTCAATGAATTCAGTAGAAGAGACTCGGTGAAATAGAATCTAATGTCCCCCGATATGTGATGTCCCCCAACAATACGGCACTATTGAATAGGACTCTAGAGACACCAAGACCCTAAATCCTGTGACAAACAATACAGGGGGACATCAGGAAGGCGGGACATTAGATTCTATCACACCTGAACGAAATTTGATTGGTTGGTGCCCTATAGGAATTCCCTTAAAAATTAAGCCATGCACGTCGACATGGTCGAGGCCTACAAATGGAAACCACATTTTCGCACGTACAATACAACTATTGGTTCCTACCAAATGTGGTAAACAATGGTTTGAAGATAAAGAAGTTAACATAGATATTTTGGGCGAAAGGATTAGTAAAATCTCCGAGAGCTACCGGCTATACGACAATAAAGTTTATCTGCAGCCGGAATTCCCTTCTTCATTGGTGATGACGTTATTATTGTTCGGCGATCTTATTCCAAGATTCAACAAATTGCATCGACTCTCATGCGTCAGCTAAACTGCCGGAATTTTGTGCCGAAGGTTGCATTTTTCTCAGCCGAGTATAACGTCTTGCTGAGATAAACATGTCTAGAACAATTTGAGCCTATAGGTAATCTGAAGATAAATTAATGCATTTGAAAGTGATAAATTCACAGTAGAGGTATCTGCGCATGTCCAGATTTACTACTTCCGGTCGTCAACAATATTCTGTTGGCTCTGCTGTGGCGTCGACTGGGCCGATTTAGCTACGTCACCGTACTATTTTCAGGAGGGCTTTCCCCATGTTGTGGCCATTCTGCGAAAGATGACGCCTCTGTAGCAAGTTCCCGTCCTAACAGTCGTGTGGTGATGTAAGTAATAGGGAGGTTTCGCAAGCGCCCGGTTAGGCCATACGACGACGTTTATCTATTGTTTGGGTATACCCACACAATAGATAAACGTCGTCGTAGGGCCTAACCGGGCGCTTGCGAAACCTCCCTATAATCATGTGGCGTTAACTACGACTTGTCGCCAGCCACCGCGCAGACACTTCCTGAGAATCTCAAGTCATTTACGGTCACAAAGGTGAGGAGTGGAGCGGTTGTGAAGACCCTGGGTACGAGGATGCCGCAGTCCAGGCGATATCGGTTTTGGTATTATTGTTTGGTAATGGGCGAGCATCACTGGCGAGCAGATTCTATCTACGCAGCGCTGTCCATCGCACACCTGGCGTCAACAGCCGATTTTGCTCGGTAGCGAGGAGACCGCTTGCGACAGTGTGCTGCTGGCTTAATAACCTAACGGTGACTAACGGTTTTTGGAGGGCTTAATTTAGATCCCAATCACAAGATTTTAGTCGTGTTGACGCGCGCTGAGTCTCAGACGGTTTTCTCAGAGCAGGTGTAACGTCGATCAATGTTCCCCGTATTTCTGTGTTTATCTTATTGTTTCCCTCCTGACGGATTAAGCGGGCACTAACCCAACAATAACCATTCTAGGCCGCATCTATTGTTGGGGAACACTGAGCTACAGAGACACTCACAGATGTTACACTTGTCTTGAGACGGATCTCAAAAAGCCTGGGGATTTCTATGTAGTGTAAACAGGGCTAATGTATGCAGGAGCATTAACAATCACTGATTACCTCAGGATGGTTGTCTAACGCTTTGAAAAGGTGATATCTACAGCACTGAGCAAGCATGGCTCAGTAAGTCAACAATAACTTACAGACGCTGAAATACCCAAAGACATACATTGTACTGTTGAGACACCAGGAGAGCAAGATAATAGAAATGTAAGCTTACAACCGGCAATAACAAGCAATGAAACAAGGGTTGATGAAACCTTAGGCGGCTTTCAACAATAACAAGGGATTTAAAGAATGAGCTGATGGTAATACAGCGATAGAAGGCTAACACGTGCCATAAAGTACACGACGCTTTCTAAACCGTTCATACCAAAGTCAATTTAACAAGAACAGACAATGGAAAGCAGGCAGATGGCTTTCCGTTAGTCAATGATGACAGGAAGTAACTCAAGCCTCGAGCTCAGAGGAAGAACGGATCCGGATGCTGAGACTCATTTCCGTTGCTATAGAGCATGTGCAGCTGAAGCCGTTGGGAAGGATTATAAATCTTGGCGACTATCAGTTTCCACCCCGTACAGTTTAAAGCGAATGGCTGGCGGGGTTTGTTTTGATTTTTGGTGGTACCTCCCATAGAGAGTGAACCTAGTCTCCAGGCAAAGTCGTGCTCCAGTCATTGGCAAAACCTGTGCAAATATGCCAACATGCACCTGGGGACGAGGTTCGATTAAAATTTGTTAAAATGGGTTAATGACAGTTTCAAATTCAGTCGGTCAGAATGTACATTTTGTACTATTGACATTGATTTCGAAGCGGCAGATTTTGCAGAATACGCCTCCGAAGTTTGGCTGTCTAATGCATTTCTCATTAAACTAAAATCCTTCTTTCGTCTCTTTCTCAAAACGGCGCTTGATATTGAGGACATGTCAACAAACAACTGTCAACAAACCCCACGAGCCATTTGCTTTAACTCATCCTTAGTGCAACAGCAATATATTGCAGCTTGTAACAGCTAATCAACCTGAGGACGAGGTTGGATAAGGTAAAACGGTGTTGTTGTCGTTTTTGTTAAAATGCCGCGAGGATCCCCGCTGGCGATGTTAAGGCACTTCCGTCGTCTGCTTGCTGGATTAGCAATGCTGTCAGCTTTTTTCCCGCCGGCTAATGTAGCGCTCGAAACAGTGGCGAGACAGTGCGTGGTATACCAAGCGATTTGGGGAATGACTTCCAAGAATCGTAAAAGCTATAATCTGTTAAAGCGTCGCTGTATGCCTTATATTTTCTATCTCGTGGGGCTGACGTAACCTTTGACCTTTAGGCAACCTCGTTTATAGGGCTACAGACGCGATCAATGTACACCGTATACCACAACGCTATGGTGGCGAGGTTGATCGTGATTATTAGTGTATCCGGAGGTTTCAATGCATGCTCGACAAGATAGATCATTCCAATAATAGATTTGAACAAAGTTACCAAATAGGCATTGAGATTGTTGCCACAGATAAACGAATGTGTTGACACAAGGTACCTTACTTGATGAAGGGTTAGTTGCGCTATAACAGTGCGTTGAACGTCTCAAATAATAAAAAGGATGGCGGCCATTTTTGTCAGGCAAGGTTTCGACAAAGTATCAGTCTAGCCTGAGTGTTACCACTGGTTATGCATGGGTGGACACAACACCAGTCTTGTCACGTTAGTTCCCAAATCCGCCGCCAGGGGAGGGATACTGAGGCATACCTCATGCATACAGGGGCACTTTAAATGGGCGGGAGACTGTTTCTCCCAAAGACGACAACAATGTACGGGGTTCAATATTCTCCCCGAGCTTCTTTAGGAAAATCGATTGTCACTTGTCAGAGAAAACCTCCTTGTGATACAACCCCTGACATTATTCGCATCCCAAATAAACTATTGAAATGTACAGGGGTATAGGCAGAAGAGCGTGACGTCATACATGTAGGTGAAAGAGTATGAGGTCATGATATGCGAGCGTTTTCCAGAGTTTAAGGGGGCGGTAGTGGAAACATACAGCGCCGTTTTAGTGCGGCGGTCGAAGGTTGAACTGTCTTATTTATGAATAACCATGTATTGTTAATAAAATTAGGCGTCAAGGACAAGCTGATCATGGTTCGTTGCCAAAACGTACACTCTTTGAAAAATATTGTCCAGCACAATGCTTTTGTACACCCGGTGCGTCCGTGCGCAAAGGCCTATTTTAATGACAATAAGGAGGTTACTTAATAGCCCGCGTATTTCGAAAAGCGTAGGCGTGTTTAGGCCAAAATATGACAACTTTGGGAAGACTTTTCTCGTCCATCAGGCATCGCACTTCAGTGGTTTCTTTTCATTTGACAGCAGTATATTTGTGCGCAGGGCGCGACGTTGAGATTTTTTCACTATTCAACAGCATTCGGGAGATATTCAAAAAGTTCATTTTTGACCAATTTTTGGCACAAATTACATAATTATCATTACTAAGAATTAGAATTTGCAAATTATCTCAACGTCGGCACCTGCACATATGTATTCCCCAACATTT
>NMRB01000826.1:129856-142360 GCA_002633025.1 Notospermus geniculatus | reverse complement strand
CACAAGAATCGAATCGGACCGAAACTTGGTGTCATATGTCATCTGACATAGGGGTATATATGTACCAAGTTTCAGGTCAATAGCACGCGCGGTTACGAAATGTACCACCAAAAGGCAAAATTTTGAACTTTGACCTCTGTGACCTTGAAAAGTAGGTCAAATCAAAACCCGTTAAATATGTAATGTACCCTCTGTAGATACACCTATGATAAAAATTTGGATGTGATCCAGTCATTAGTTCAGGAGTTATTGCACTTTTTGTGTTTTTGGTTTCCGCCACCTGGTGGCCAAGCTAAGAGTCGAACCGGACCGAAACTTGGTGTCGTAGGTCATCTGACCTAGGGGTATATATGTACCAAGTTTCAGATCAATAGCTCCAGCGGTTACGAAACGTGCCCTGCTAACGGACGACGACGGACGACGACGACGACGACGGCTAACGGACGACGACGGACGACGGACGCAGACCGACGACAAGAGCTCACCAGGTGAGCTAAAAAATCAACAGCCAAAATCTGTATGGTCAGTTGCTAGCACTTCCTGTGATGAAGATACCGCACTGATATGAGTCCCAATGCTAGCTGCTTATACATGTATGGTCCCTTTAACACATATTTCGCCAGTCTGACCTGTTTGCGCGGGCATTGCCTCTCCAGACTGACATCTTCATCTCCAGAATCGTTCGTCACTGCCGGCAGCCCTCAACAAGTTACCGAACAAGCACCTCTATCAAGCCGTGGTGGTTCCTAATTTTCCAGTCCATTAACCGAGTCAAGGCGGCAATGGATATCTATTAGATAGTATTACCTTCGGGGGACTGAAGAAGCGAAGCCATCAATCTTTCGTTTAGCGGTCTCTACGAGGCGTGGGAAAGAAACAGGGGGAAATTCTCGTAACTTTGCGTCTATTGGGTTTAGTTCTTATGGTGAAGCTCGGACGTCGACTACAACAATAAACACAGCTGATGTTTTGGTATGAAATAATTTATAACAGGTCTCTAAGGTGAAAGACATAGCTTCCTACCGGATTCGAACCCACGGACCCTCGTAAGGCATCAATCGCCAGCAATCCGGGGCAGTACGCCTTAATCACTAGGCCAAATCCCCATCGTCAAAAAATATAAAAATATAATATCAAAAATTTAATTGGTGAGGCAACCTCAGTCTGGGATGAGAAGAGAGAGTATCAGTCTGAGTGTATTATTAATCATTTCAAAGCAGTGTATGATAATTCTATACCCACTCAATTAGAACATTATTCTAAACTTAGAACATACAAACACCTTTTTAATGGAAATAAATTACAGCCATACTTAAAATGCTCTGCTAAGAACAAATTTTTCTATCTCTTCTCATCCCTTAGACTGAGTAGCCACAGACTAATGATTGAAGCAGGACGCCATTTTAATCTCAAGCCGGAGGAGCGATTATGCATCTGTAAAGGTGGTATTGAAGATGAAGTCCACTTCTTTTTACATTGCCCAATTTACTCTTTATTACGCGAACAGTATTTTAATTCCATCAAAGGACTTATCAATATAGAAGATTCCAACGATCTTATAAGGTTAAAAACTATTTTAAATAATGAAAATATTGTAATTATACAGAAAACGGGAACTTTCCTCAATGCGATCTGGGAAAGACGAAAATCGTACATGCTCCAGTAGCACTCTTGAATAGCACCTCCATACCACCTATATCTATTGCTTCTGCCTGCCTGTATTTTAAGTTTTATCTCTTATATCTCTATCTGTATATACACATGTATCCTACCTTTAAGTTCTATTATCTTGTATCTTTTATCTACTTTGTACTCAGGCCTATACATGTATCTCACCCCTAATTTCTTTTAAGTTTGTATCTCTATTTGTGTTGCTAGCTATAGTATCTTATTGCTCATGCCTGTTTGTATCTTTAAGTTTTACCTCTTATATCTCTATCTGTATGTAGGCCTATACATGTATCTTACCCCTAATCTCCATTAATTTTGTATCTTTTATTTATTTGTGTTGCCATAGTATCTTTGTTATACACTAAGTGCAAATAAACATATTATTAAAAAAGGTGGTTCAATGACCCATGTCAAACGAGGCGTCCCTATTAAAGCACCCTGCCAGTGATCCAGTCTGATGTGTTTGGTGATGTAAGTTTTATCATGTGGGGTTGAATACGACTTGGTTCAACCGGCGACGACGGTATGTGACGACAGATTCTGGCGACAGCAATCAGCAATAACAAGGGTTGATGAAACCTCAGGCGGCTTTCAACAATAACAAGGGATTTAAAGAATGAGCTGATGGGTAATACAGCGATAGAAGGCTAACACGTGCCATAAAGTACACGACGCTTTCTAAACCGTTCATACCAAAGTCAATTTAACAAGAACAGACANGCGGCAGATTTTGCAGAATACGCCTCCGAAGTTTGGCTGTCTAATGCATTTCCCATTAAACTAAAATCCTTCTTTCGCCTTTTTCTCAAAACGGCGCTTGATTTGAGGACATGTCAACAAACCCCGCGAGCCATTTGCTTTAATTCATCCTTAGTGCAACAGCAATATATTGCAGCTTGTAATAGCTAATCAACCTGAGGACGAGGTTGGATAAGGTAAAACGTTGTTGTTGTCGTTTTTGTTAAAATGCCGCGAGGATCCCCGCTGGCGATGTTAAGGCACTTCCGCCGTCTGCTTGCTGGATAAGCAATGCTGTCAGCTTTTTCCCCGCCGGCTAATGTAGCGTTTGAATGGTGAGACGGTGCATGGTATATACCAAGAGATTTTGGGAATCACTTCCAAGAATCGTAAAAGCTGTAATCTGTTAAAGCGTCGCTGTATGCCTTAAGCCTAGCGCACATCGACCTTGTGACTGGAAACAAGTGAACGCAGCAGTCGCTATCGATGTGAGCGTTCCGCGCACATCGGTTACGACTGGTCATTGCGGCAACAAGTGGCACAATCCAGTCTTCAATCTGGAGCGCGCACATCGAACAGGCAACTGAACTGAATGCTACACGGAAATTGCCGATGTCTTCCGATCAGACCACTCGGGAGTCATTTTGTGGGTCACCTGATTCCATCACATGACCTGGTGTGCTCCACAAACAAAGGAAATTCATTGCCAGAGCGCACACATCGACAGCGACTGAAGAGAACTAGAAGCAAGGGTCGGCAACGAGTAGAACATGAGCAACTGGCTGGAACTAGCGGCAACGGTCGGCAATAGCGTTGCCGGGGCGCGCACATCGACCTGTTTGAGCATCTGGTCAGTTGCTGCTGTTTCCAGCCAGTCGCCCACCGTTGCCGGAAACGCCATTGCCGGTAGTTGCTTCCAGTCGCAAGGTCGATGTGCGCTAGGCTTTAAGGGCTCCGCACACTAGCGATTTTTTCGAGCGATTTTGTAGGCGACCGGCCTTGCGACCACAGAAGCGACTGAACATTTTTCAGATTTTTTAGTTTTTGTTGACTTGTTTGCGACAAACGCTTCTTTGGAAGATCAGTGATGTCGTGGATGACATCATTGATCGACCGCAAAGGTAATTGCGGCAGGCGACGTAGTAGTCGCATCGGTAGTCGCCCCCATTTTAGTCGCCAGTGTGCGGAGCCCTTAAGATTTTCTCTCTCGTGGCGGGCGACGTGACCTTTGACCTTTAGGCAACCTCGTTTATAGGTTTACAGACGTGATCAATGAACAGTGTTGTTCATATTAATATCAACACCGATTATCTCAAATACATGTATCTCATAAACCACCAAACCAATTTAAATGCGGTTTTCTGCATAAGGTCAGAACTCTTGTTGACTACAACTGGGCATCAATGTTTTTGCAAAAGATTCACTTCTTCATAATCTGTCATTGAAAAAAGTTAAAAAAAAACTTTTTTGTTTCTGGATTTTTCACCAAAATTCCTTTGCTAGAATGAAGTTATGTCAAAGTAAATGTGATTTAGCAAGTTTCTGTCAAAATCGGTCGTTTAGTTTTTGAAAAACTGACGTTTTTGTAAAGCTACTGTATATCAACACCACTTGTGTTCCACTACGAACAACTTATGAGACGGCCCCTACATAATGCAAACCATACACCAAAATGATATACGATAAATAAAGGAAAGAAACGTAATGGGTTAATTCCTCTGTAAACGGATGTTGACACGAAACGAAAAATTACAATGATCTACCCTAGGAATATCTGATATTGTCTGTTCCTTTAATCCGCCTGGGGCTCTGGTGTCATTCTAAGAACTGTCAACTTGTCACCGAAGTCAACCGTACTTTATTTTTTAATACGATAATTGTTTTATTGCTGTTTTTTGGGTAATACGCCAACGGCTCGACTGCTGGGATTTTTACTCCAAGTTTTTCCGACTAAATAGAGTCGACATCGATAGAATATAATTTTTCTTAGTTATGTTTTGTTTTCGTGAAAAAGAATGCTGACGGCTTTTGCTAGTCGCCGACTTAATCCCATCACATGTCATTTTTGTCAATAGCGGACGGCCTTTGCCTGCAGGATAATTCTTCTGCGATGCACATGGTGATATACAGAGTGGCTCAATAAAAATCATCTGTTACACTTACAAAATCAATCTGAAGAGGTCGTCACCATCGTTCCTCGGCTAAGACCTCTGAAAGAAAGACCCCTGAACTATTTAATTTATTGTTATAAGTATTACATCTATAGAAGCAAACTTGGCAATGTAACCCCAAATATTCCCCTTTTCCGAAAATTCTTACACGATAAACTAAAAAATGAGGAGAAGAAGTTTGAAGTATGTGGAAAATCTGAAACTTTTAGAAAAGAATTTGATTTTGACTACACATCTCTATGAACACCAAGCCCGATCTTGCATTTAGTAGTAAATCTGTCTTTTTATTTATTTCTCCTTGTTTCTTTTTTCTCTTTTTTTTTTATTTATTTATGTATTCCCCCCCCTTTTTTTTCGTCTTCTTCCTCTTCCCTCTATCACAAAATTTGTCCTCTCCATTCCTATCAAGTACATATCTACGGGAGAATCCAACCTACCTCGACGCGAGTCCATGTCATAAAAATTTTCTAAGTTCTAATAATACCGTAGAGGGGTAGCATAATGGTAAATGGAACAGCTTGTATTATACCTAAGCTGTTCCATCTACCATTATGCTACCCGTACTACGATACATTTATGTACTTACAAAATGTTTATGACCTGGACTCGCGTCGAGGTAAGTTGGATTCTCCCGTATGTATATAACAAAAAAGTATGTATAGCTTTGGCACCAAAATGTGGTCTCCTATCCTGAGCTGCCGCAGGACATGTAGAGGCCCTCCGTAAGGCAGTGTTCTCGCTATATATAAAATAAAAATACTATAAAAAAAAAAGACCTCTGAAAGGGCTGGAACGCAGCACAAGATTCTTGTGCTTAACGATTTTACAAATTATTTGATAAAGTAGACTAATCATACCAAAAATTAGAATTTGTTGCGGTATTTGTAAAAATACTAACAATGCAATTCAACCACTGAGAAGTTGGCGCAAGTCAGATTTCACATGAGTCAATAAAATCTGTCCTGTGCAGTCAACTATGGAAGGATTTTGAATCTGCTGGCGTCAAATTAATCGAAAAAGCTTGCTCTTCAAGTACATTAGGGTAGATGCCAAAATTATAAAAGATATTGACCATTCTGTAGGTGTAACATTTTTATTGAGCCACTCTGTAAGTGTAACATTTTTACTGAGCCACTTTGTAGAGCGCAGGAAATGTTCTTTATACATCAAGCAGTGTACTTTGATGCTATTTTTTGAAATAGGTCACTGTTTTACATCCCCAGTTTGTAAATCTTTTAATCGCGGAGAGTAATCTGATGCATGAATGGAAGAAATGTGATCAAAGCCAACAGAGATACAATGAGGTACCCACGGAACTAACGTCACAACGTGGCGCTGTGAGCGATGTGACCGAAATCTCTTTTTTCTAACGTTATTTCCATTTATTTCTGGCGTGAAAATAAACCATTTGTGTTGGTCGCATGGCAGTAAAACTTACATCATCGTGTAGCAGATGAAATTTTCTTTTAAACTCATTCCTTTTTTTCTTAAAATTAAGAGATCCGATAGCGATATGGACAACGTCATTTGTCTCATTCTTCCCTGTAGAAAAATGTACAGGAAATTTTTTCATGACGCAACGTCAGCACCTAAAACAACGTCAATAACGTCGTTTCGGTACAATCGCTCGCAGCGCCGACCTGTCGGGATAAACCGCAGGGCGGGTTCCTCATTACAATGGAATATTTCTCTCTACCAACAGGTGGATGGCCTAGTGCAGTGATTAATACATTGGACTGCCGTGCAAGGCGGCCTGGGTTCAAGTCTGGATAAATAAAAACGCTCAGACGTATTTGGACAGCCTTATTAGAAATGGCAGAGCAGTGTGCGCCTGATGGCACAGTCATTTTGTAGCTGCGCCGCGTGGCTCTGCCATGTTCCTTAAATCTATATTATCCATGTTCCTTAAATTTTTAGTGCAGCCGCTTACAGCGGTGCAGGACTATTCAGGGCCGACCGCAAGATAAGTGCTTTCGGTGCCTATCGTTTAGTTAATGGGAAAATGCGTTATAACTACTGCCGATAGGCGCCGGTAGCACTATCGGACTTTCTGTGCGGTTGGCCCAGCTCTTAGCTATGACCAAAATACGGCTATGCCAAAATACGTCCAAACGTTCAGGGGCGTAGCAAGCTTTTATGGCTTAGGGGAGAAAAATTGATAGAATCTGGAGGGCGAAGTCGGAGGGGATCTGGGGGTCCTCCCCACGAAAAAAATTGAAAATCTACATCCTCTCAGATGCATTTTCCCGACATCTGACACCACAATAACTTGGCTTGAAAAGGGAAAATGACTTTTGCAGGAAAAATCTGCTTTGTCCCTTTTTGCCGACCAGACACACGTAGCTACCTTTTTGATTGACATGAAATTAATCCGTGTCGATATATCTGGTGGATGAACCCTCATCATGTTATTAGGGATTAACGACTAACACTAACCGGGGTGAACACATAATCAGATTAACGGGGTGCCCAGAGTGGAGGGGTCATTTTACCGATACGTTGTCCGTATAATTTGATCATGGTCATCGCTGCTTTTCCAATTTGTGTCCGGTATGTTTTGAGCGGTCTGTTTGTGTCAGTTGTTCCGAGAATCTCCGATAACGTTTGGGGCCGAGCATCCTCCCACAGCAGGGGTTTTTAATACACACTATTCTTCATCCACTCGCACAACCCCCTGCGGAAGTACGAAATTCAGTGAATCACATGTGGCTGTAACATACTCCACCAGTGAGTAAGAAATAAATTTGGAAAATAAGAAGTGGGAAATTTTGGAATTGTTTGAGAATTTTTCAATTTCTCAAATTGGGGTTAAATTTTGCCCCATTTTGAGAAATATCGCGCAAAAATCAAACAAAATCTCATGTCATTTTAAGAAAATTTCTCAAAATGGGAAAAATTCTATCCCAATTTGAGAAATATAAAAATTTGCAAAAAAATCCAAAATTTTCCACTTCTTATTTTTCACTTTTATTTCTTACTCCCTCACCTGCACCCCTTCCAGTGTCATGATTGTGCTTAATAACTTGGAGAATTATGAATTTCGTGGTTTTTAAGTTTTGTACTTGCCTTTTCAAAATTGACTGAACTTTAGTACAGTGATTCTTTGTATAGCTAAAACGATTCTTATTGTTTTTGATCATTTTTATGGGTCATAATTGTTTAGTATTCAAACCATAAAATGCTGCATTCTGATTGGGCAATGGTTTTCTGGCCGCCTCATGCTTGGCTGGGAGACCCAATTTCAGCAGGGCTTTGTGTGCGAGTGTATGAAGAGGAGCGAGACCAAAGCCCTGCTGTGGGAGGATGCAACGAGATCAAAGCCCTGCTGTAGAAGGATGGAACGAGACCAAAGCCCTGCTGTGGGAGGATGGAACGAGACCAAAGCCCTGCTGTGGGAGGATGGAACGAGACCAACGCCCTGCTGTAGAAGGATGGAACGAGACCAAAGCCCTGCTGTGGGAGGATGGAACGAGACCAATCCCTTGCTGTGGGAGGATGGAACGAGACCAAAGCCCTGCAGTAGAAGGATGGAACGAGACCAAAGCCCTGCTGTGGGAGGATGGAACGAGACCAACTGTAGAAGGATGGAACGAGACCAAAGCCCTGCTGTGGGAGAATGGAGACGGAGCGACTTTGTGTTGTGTGCATGAATTACTGGGAAATGGTATTTTTGACGTATGACTGTCATGGCGCCAAGGAGATGCTCTGACCACAAAAGAACACGGATCATCTGACCGTGCGCGCCAACATATCAATACGGGGATCACACGGAGTGATTAGAATGTGATTTGTCAAGGAGATTAGTGCATTGTGATTTGGACAGCGGATTAAAGAATTTTTACAAGATATGACATTCATCTGCAGCGTTTGGCAGAAGATATCATAAATTCAAAAATATACGCCATTGGTGCAGATGACCTGTGTCCTCGACCAATGCTTTTCCGAGAAAAGGCGAAGGTCTTTTTTGCTTATGTTCGTGTATGCCAAAATGATATACATGTATAGTATGGCAAGTTTGAGGACAAAAGTTTGAAATTCCTGGATTTGGGGACCAGGCACGTCGCACAGAACCTCGAGCCGGCAACAACTGTTCTTCATTCCCGAAAATCGTTCTTCAAACCGGTGTGTGACAGGAATCAAAGTCCCCAGGAATCTAAGTCCTGTTTTATCGTTCAACGTGGAATTGGGATAGACAGTTGTGCTCAAACCTACACTATTAAAAAATGCTTGTCACCGCAACTTGTCTGCGAATATTGACGATATGCTTTAGTCAATCTGACGATTTACTTGTCATGGCGAGTCGCACATTTCTGTTCAGTTCAGTTTGTGCAGTTGACAAGATCTCTAGTTGATCTCTAGTTATGACGATAAGTTGCAGGTGGCAGGACATTATTGCGCATGCGCTTCCCTCACATCCATCGCTCAATTTCAAACGCTAAGCATGCTGTCACCATCGTTGCCTCATTCATAGCCGCGTGGGTTTAGGGGTTATGTCTAGTAGTTTGTATGTTTCATAGGTCGTAGGTTCGAATCCCATCGTAGGCTCTGAAATTCGGTAGGTTTTTTCTGTCATAATTATGTAGCTGTTGTTAGTACATGTACTTGTAACTGCCGTATAACAGTCTCTTGGCGCATTTTGGTTCAGCCTGAATGACAAGACGTATTTGTTTCAATGATAAGATGTCTCTTTTCCGAGACAAGATAGACCCTGTCAAGTTAAGCATATGGCTGAGAACGAGTTCCAGCTTGTCAATACGACAAGAAATTTTTTAGAGTGTAAGTGAACCCCAACTTGGTCCTGTGTTCAAAACATTGTCGTTTTATCGTGGGGCCGTGAGGAACAATATTCATAACTCTAGGGCCCGTATTTTAGAATGGTCCTCAACATAAAGGAGTTCCTCAAGGAGGCTGTAGAGATTCTTCACCGACGTCAGAACAATGAACTCTATGCTAATGAGCGAATTAATACACAATTAGCCATGTGCTTAATACACAATTAGCCATGTGCTTGGCCATGTTGGCTGTCAGAATACACTACAACTCTATGTAATTCAGCACTAATTGTCTGTTTTTACAACAAACAGGTGTCATTCAATCATCAGACTGCTGTAGAACATGTGATTTTATTTGACAAATCATATCCTAAGAAACTGAAGTGGTAAGAAAGGTAGTTTGGAAAATATTCCAGTTAAAATCTGATTTCTTTCAGTGAACCTCTGCGTGTCTACTTTCTACAAAACGAAGACCCCGCTAGTTTTTCGATGTAAAATGGCCTGTGCATTTTTTTGTTAACTATGCCACCAGGCAACATAAATGACACTACATGTATTTTATCCAGTAGGCCTACGTACATTGGTCAGAAGAGTGATCTGCACATGACGATGCAGATAGTATAAAGGCGATGGGTCACAGGTTGACCACTTTCAGAATCTGTGTGTAAAAGTTGCATATTGTAGAGAGAGAAGTGAATAAGGTACTTTAACTTTGGTACTGATGTCCACGTAGAAATTAGATGGGGGTCTTCGTTTTGTAGAGGGTCCTAGATCTTCGTTTTGTGGAGGGTCTTAGGTCTTCGTTTTGTAGAGGGTCTTAGGCCTTCGTTTTGTAGAGGGTCTTAGGCCTTCGTTTTGTAGAGGGTCTTAGGTCTTTGTGTCTTAGGTCTTCGGTTTGTAGACACCCGTGAACCCCTTTCACACTGACGGCCAATGTGTGGCTCGGTGTGGCCTTTTTTGGACACCCTGTAGTCAGGTTTTGCCTTCGTGAGTGATCGCATTAGAAAAACCACTGGACCGTATACGTCATCACAAAAAATCCCACTGGATGAAACGGACAAAAAATGAAATTGGCGACCATTCGATCGAATAATAAGCAATCAGTAGGAACAGTAACCGGATTAGTGGTCGGACTGATTATGACATTAAAACACCGCGTAATGGTGAAATTTCATTACGGACAAAGTGTCGTAACGCCAGGTCGAATATAGAGAGGTTTAGATCCCATAACATGAACGTCAACCTCAACGGTATAATCAATGACGTCAGTGGGTCTACGGCAGGTGACGAGGTACCTGATGACGTGTGTGATGTAGCATTCACACGTTTATTGTACAATGTGATCTTAAAGATAATGTATCACGGATATTTCGCGGGCCACGAAATTCATTGTTTATTTACATTTTGTTTGTTTATGTCCAGGCTTTCGTTGTGTTATGAGTAAATTATTGGTGCATGCCCCTCTAGAAATTCTGTTCGATTCCAAAAGTATTCATTTTGGTGGATTGGCATGTCCCGAAAGTCCAAAATAACATAATGTAAACATCCATGTTTACAAACATTCAATGTAAACAATGAAGTCGTGATACAATGGCTGATATTCATAAAAGCCAGGAAATGCTTTTCCTTCAAGTATTGCAGTACATTTACATTAGACCTCGCTATGCAAATCTTACGTAAAAGCAATTGCTAACGTTTATGAATACCAGCCATTATCTTTAACTCACCCATGGAGGTATTATTGAGAAGGAGCGAGCAGGTATACATCTCCATGCGATGCTGGCCATTTTTACACTCAGGGGCTAGAATTGTACCCCTTTACCCTACGCCTGAGCAAAAATTCGTCTGTGTACGCTAAACTTTAACGAGATAACCCTACAGGCAGCCTCTTATACATGTAAGCATTTTGGTGTGCTCCTTACACCGATCCCTTGGTATGAGAATCTAACCCTGTACTGCAAGTAAAATACACTAAACATCAACTTTTGAGCCAAAATACATGAAGCCTGTAGCCTGTAGCTAGCATAGAGACGCGGGGGGATGCCCCCCCCCCGGCAGATTGTGCAAAAANATGGCTCAACAGCCGTTGCGTTATTCCTGTCGCAAATTTACCTCTCCAAAATCATTATTTCTTGGCGTATTTTAAAATTTAAAAGAAGTATTTGATATAGAAAAGAATTTGCAGTTCGACTGTATGACTTTGAGAAGTGCCCCGATTTTATTTTCATGATTTGTTGCTTTTAGCCAAGTTAAAGAGAGAGCACTTGTGTTGACTATGTAAACAACCCAGCCGACAAATCCGCCGTTAATTATACCCCGATTTGCGCCGCAGATCGGGGTATGAACGGCATTTTGCTCCTAAGGCAAGAGATCGTAATGTTGGCTTAAAATGCCCCCCCCCCGCGAAAAAAGCTAACTTCGGCCTGTGATGAGGTGACCGCACTGATATGAGCCCAATGATAGCTACCTGCCTAGGGTCCCTTTAAGAATTCAACTCCGTCTGACCATGACCAAACCGGAGATTAGACTAGCCTTCACACGAGGAACATGCCGACGGCTAGCAATATTGAATCGTGCCACCGTCCAAACCAGACTGACCCTTACAGATGTTACAAGGTTTCTCGTCCCGGAGAACAAAGATGACAATCAGGCTGGGGCAGGATACGGCTTCCCAGGCTCTTGGATTTCATCGTACGCTAGTGGCATCCTCCCATAGCAGGGCTTTGGTCTAGCTGCTCGTCATACACTCGCATACAATATGTAAGTGTATGAAGAGAGCGAGGTAACAACCCCTGCGGTGGGAGGATGGCTTGTGGACTCGAGTAACCTTGGCATCCAATGGCAAGAAGGTTGACACCATCGATACAGAACTAATTTGGCAAGGATTTTGTCGCTATCGGTATCAAGTATTTGACTGATGAGGAAAAAATTTTAAAAGTTGGGTTGAAACCAGGGGCGTAGCTAGCGGTGAGGGGGCAGGGGGAGAAAATGCCCCCCCCCCCGAGCAAAAGGGACAAAGCAAATGTTTCCTCAAAAGTGTCATTTTCCCTCTTCAAGCCAAGTTATCGTGGATGTAGATTTTCAATTTTTTCGGGGGCCGGCCCCTAGGCCCCCTCCGACTTCGCCCTCTAGACTCAATCAATTTTGCCCCC
>NMRB01000826.1:69941-128260 GCA_002633025.1 Notospermus geniculatus | reverse complement strand
CCAAAAATATTTTGTAAAAACTTGCATATGTTTGAAAAGTAAAACAATTTGTCAATGGAAAGAAATTTTACATCGTAACAGTCTATGCAAGTGTATTCTCCAGGTTCGCCTATGTTAGTTAGAAATCTGGCTTGATTAAACATTGAACAAAACGTTAAATCCCAAATATTCTGTTGCAATTTCGTTCGCACCTGTTGATATTTAACGAATCGTCTTTTTTCCTGTGAATTTATGAACAAGAAATTCAACTGGGTCATGGGATCGGACAGATGTCCTATCGAGAAAATGTCCCTCATCAGCGAGGCATTGTTATACCTGGGATTGATTTGAAAATCCTCGATGGCAAACTCTTGTAAATCATTGCAGCTCTGTATGTGAGCAGCGATGTCGGCAAAATCGATTGTTAATGTATGACCTGATAATCTACAATCTACAAAATCGGTCAATGATTTCCGAATCCATTGCCATTCGATGTGTGACATTGTTTTACTTCTGATCCCGCAAAACAAAACTTCTTTGTGTTCATTTGCAAGTATATAGGAATTTATGTTATGAAACAATCCTAAGCAAAATGGTCCGTTCAATTTCAGTTTCATATTATGGGAGAAAGAAGTCGGAATATTGTTAAACCTTCCTTCCAGGTATTGGTAAAAAGCGTTAGTGAGCTGATCAGCCGACTCGAAAAGACTAGATTTACAAGTCACTATTAGACCGTCGACCTGAAGCAATATAATTTGACATTCGGACATCTCCGTCTGTAGAAAAACGGTTAATTCATGTAAAAGGAACATGCCCTGTTCGATCATGATTCTATGTTGTACGTAGTCCTCGAATTTTAAGTTGCCGCACATCGAGACCATTATGTTTTTCACGACCTTGCTGTAAACGTCGTCTGATGAGGTCGACCTAGTGCACATCAATTGTTGAAGTTTTCTTTCATGTTTGTAATCGACAAAACAATTTAAGATGGTTGGGTAAAAACTGACGAAATCCACTTGAAAAATCAATGAATTCTCGATAATTTTTTTCTTCTTAACGACAGGGTCGATGTGCACAAGACCATTAGCGTGATTTTTGTATAAATTCGAATAGAGTATGTGACATTTTTTACTTTGACAAATGGCATCTCTTATTTCACTAAATATTCCCGATACACGTTGCTCCATGTAACGTAGTTGAATGAGACCGCTGCATTTAGCAATGATTTTTTTGATTTCATAGGCGATTGAATGGTTCACCTCTTCTAAATTATACCGCGGCCGACTCAACAATTCAGACAGACTTCTCTCAAAATAGTAGATTGTGAATCGCTGTGACGTTGATTTTATAGACAATAGATATTCATAAATTGTACTTAGAATTGCAAAATGAACCACATTTGTCGAGGGGTCAATACACCGGACGTCAGGAAGACGATAACCGGTCGTGTACTGCGAGTTCACGCATAATCCAGCGATGATAAACGGTTTACCGTCAGCAAAGAAAGCGTGTTCGGCATGAAAGTAGACATGTTTAATTGATTTCGGCTTGTGCTCAACGTACGATGGAACACTGCCAAAATAAGTCTGTTCCCGTAATAAAGTTTCCATTACTCTTGCGTATTCATTAGACATGCATATTCTCCAGAATGGAGTATAAATCAATGTCATGGAAACTGTTTCATACACGCGAGTGTATTTAGTGAATGGGATGTGGTGTAGTAATACACAGAAATTCGATACCGCTTCCGTTGGGGGCAATACAACGACATCAGAAACTCTCGGTATGTGTATTGTGTTATTTTCCATCATCCAGTCGCATAAAGGTCCGGTCACCTCCCCTTTAATAGAGGTTAGGTCAATGATTTTGATGTAATCAGAATCTCCTGCACGCGCTAGAGTTTTCCAAATTCCAGATGAGTTTAGCGTTTTGATGAAATGACTTTTCGGGTTTCCATTATCTGTTAAAGACCAGTTACTTGGTAACTCTATTGAAGGCGCGTCAATAATGAAATGTATGTTTAAATGCAACAAATCCCTGGGTATTTGTGGGTTTGTAAATATGAAGTAATCTACCATCATTGACGTGTTACTTTTCCATTTGACACGCGTCTCGGTGAATAGCGACGGCAATCCAACGCCGTTTTTCTTGTACATGGCCCCGTGGCAACTGAACAAAGCCTTTTTTCTAATGGTTTCCATTACCTGGCTATCATCCTTGGAAATGTCAAATATATTCCAGGGCGAGTCTCCTTTAAATTCATACTTACAAGAGAGAGTTAGAGGGTATAAATCTTTGTCAGTATTTTCTGCGATTAGAAATGCGATATGATTTTCTTCATATTCAATGTTCTTATACAAGATCCCCAGAGTGGTATATCTCTTATCAATATTCATAAGTTCATACGATATAACATAGATATTACCGGAGATGTCATTAACCTGCATGGTCGCAAAAAGAACCCGCAATTTAGACTGAAAAATGTGTGCGTTTGATTTCATATACATTCCATATAGAATGGTGGTAACCACCCATACGAACTATGAGGGGTACCACCGTCTTCGCCAACCTCTACATGAACAAGTGTATCTTTTCAATGAGAAATGAAGCTCTCTGATCATTTTTCAAGACGCCTTGAATGTGTCTGCACATTGCGTTCTGTATTAGTGATGGTTCAATTCACACGTAATCAATGGCTTGTAGTGATCAGAGCTTGGCCAAAAAGGTAGTTCTGTTATTATTACAATGTGATGAAAAACAGTTCATGTAAAGATAATACTCCAGTATCGACTTCGCGATCACGCGCACTAAAACTGTATACACACATGGTTTTGAATGGTTCCGCAATAAACAAAAATTAAAATTCACATTGCCGTCTTTTAGTCGTACGAGAACACAGTAGGAGGTACTTTGCTCAATGTCACAGGTTATTTTAGTGTCCATTGAAATCTTATTGGGGTAGATGCCATTCACGTAATCTTTAAACCCTTCTCTACACTTCTGACAAATCTGCTCGGTTTTTTCCAAAAGTATGTTTTGAAATCCGTTGGAAATCGTGTAGTCTTGCACAAAATATTCCAATTCTTTATTGAAGCTGTAATCAGTCAGTTCTGTTACTTCTATCACATTGACGGTATCTGACGGGACATGCAAATCAGCGTGTATCATTCCATTGTAGGGCTGAATGTATTTCCACAGGTAAACAAACAGACCATCCGAATCTAACTTCCTTTCGACTATATTGTGACGGTCGATAAAAAACGGTAACAATATCCGACCTAATCGTTTATCCTTTGCGGAGAAAGGAAGGCGTAGTGAAGACTGTTTGCGGTGGTACACGCCTATATCAATGATGGACGAGATGTCTATTTCGTTATTACTATTCTCGGCGTTATGATACAGCAATAGCATGTTGATTAATTTTGGAATGTCAGCTTTCCTTAAAGCGGTTGCAGGGGGGAGTTTAAAACAAAGGCGAACTCCTATTCTCTGATCGCACTCACACTCCATGGGCGGCTGCTGACCAAGCGCGGCGGCGTCTATCTCACTGGGACACGCCGACTTGTAACAAGTCACGCTTGTGCCACTGATATTCAAATATCCCATAAGCACTTTTTTGATGAATATAGACACGATCTGGTCGGTCAAAAAGTCTCTAAGTCGCTTGTAGTTTCTCAATTCTGCAAAATCGTCGGTTGATAAATCCAGATCTAAAACAATATTGTAGACCAACAGGTTCGGGTTGTGAATTTCGTGTAAATTATATTTGGTAAAATAGTTCATGTGCGAATGCATGAACGCCAGTATCCGTTGTCTGACAAACCGAGTAAACTGCACATTGCAAGTCAAACGTGCAAAAGATGCGGATGATGCAATGCTTTTCACGTGACTGCAGAAATCGACTTGGCTTGGGAGAAATAAGCTAAAGAATGAGGTTTCTGGTAATGTAGATGTGCCAGGGATAATGAAATTGATCTTCTGTTTCAAATCATCTGTGGTCAAGTTCAAGAAAATTGGCATTGGTTTCACAGTATCTTCGTTTTTGATGAATAATTCTGACATTGGGTATAACCGGAGTAGTGTATCATATGCTCCAGATAAAACTAAAAGAGTAGTATCTAAATCCGCATTTAACAACCTGACAACTCCACATCTCATGGAGTGTAAATTGTACCTTTCATATAGACTGATAAAGTCTTTCAAATAGTATTCGCGTAAATAGGGATCTGTATTCGATGACGCTATGTGATATCCATTATTTTGAGGTGAGCGTTTGGACTCTTTCCGATAAAATACCTTATAATTACATCGAATAAAATCTTGTAAACTATCGCCAGGAAAAATGCTGGCAATATGTTGATCAATCGAGGTTAAAAAAAGGTCTAATTCTTGTTTTGTACGCAGGCCACATTTTGGGAGCAAATGAAATATTTTCTTATGACACAGCTTTAGTTTCAGAATAAGATGATACCCGAAATATCTATAATCGCGTCTCAATCGAATCATTAATGGCGTTAAATGATTGCACACGACGTCCAGATTGGATTCGTGTTGAATGACGTTCTGGGTTATAGCCTGTATATGTGCAGCGAATTCGTCAAACTTGCATCTATAAAGACTTACGTACACGTCGAATAGGTCTTCTTCGCAATAATTATTCGTCGATAGCGTCGTATAATTCAGTGTTTCACACTCGTAAAATAATTGCGAATGAGTAGGGATGGATTTGAAAAAGAAGTGCCAAAAAAAAAACAATACGGTAAAGGTGTAAACACATTCTATGAATGAATGTTTTGTTAACTGTAAAACGTGATAATTCAAATTTGAAGTTATAAAACCATTTCTAAACATATGGACCGAATAGTTTTTGAAGTTGATGAACTGTATCCGAACTTTCGTACACAGATCTATCAAAGGTATACAACCGGCTCTTAAAGCACTGACATCCAATGCATGTATATCAAAGATGTGTTTTACGCGATGAGAATTAACATTTCTTTTATATGGAAGAAATACTTTCAATGTATAGGGCTCGTCATCTTTTGTTTGGAATGTAGCCTTGTGTAGACAGAGAAAATATACAATGACTTCTTTATATTGTGTGATAAAGGTCCTTTTCGGAGAAATCAATCCATGAAAAATAACTTTGTCTACTGACACATCTCGACATGCTAAGAGACATTGATATTCGACCATCGATTCGTATTGCAACAAAGTGACAACGATAATTTTGTAGTCCTTTTAAAAATGACACCCAGTCCATGATACCTTTAAACAGTGTGTGTAATAGAGGGATGTACACGATTACCATCCTTTCTCAATGATCAAAACTGGGATACACGCGTTTAGACCAACTAAGGAACTTTATTGCAAGGGGGTTAATGAACCATTACATGTATGTATAAATTTGGTGATTTTTTGGTCCCCTCACATTCTTTACAAACAAGCCATGTCTAACATCACGCTTTGGAGTGAACCTGATAACGATCATAGTTTCAAATCAATTTGGTTCGTCCAAATTAGGAGAGTAGAAGCTGACCACAGACATCCACAGTCAATCCCGGTGAATATGTTTTTTATCAGCGAAAGAGCAGCAAAGGAATATGTAGTCATACATGCATTACTGTTTTTTAGAGAGAACTGTTATAACAAAGATGAATGGTTTGAATGGATTCGGAGTCAAACTTATGAGCAGATGGTAACGAACCATTCTTTATTCATTCATAATATGTACGATCGTCTGGACTATGATCAATTTTCGGATTGTCATTTCATGGGAATGGACCCATTTGAATATGAAATATGGCAAATTCCAGGAATTGATGCTTCCCGGATGATGAGTGAAGCCGTTGATGTCAAGACTCTGTCATTTGAAGGTCTTTGTCTCGATGTCAAACCCAGTGTTATGGAAGACTTCGTTTTACTAAAAACAAACAACGGATAATGTCAACACCGTGGCTAATGTAATTACGCATAATGTCAGCAACGTAACAAGTGTAATTACGGAAGGAGGGGGTATTATCAATGGGCGGTAATTGCCATCCCATCAAAGGATGGTAATGCCATGTCATTAAGGGATAAATAGTGCTCACCAGATGTGTTCTCTCAGTAAACGGATCTCACGTCAGCAGATGCAATACAATCATGCCGTACAAATGCAAATGCCTATTGGAGATACTTTTTGACAGCCTTGTCAGAGATGGAGATTTCTGGAAAAACTTTTCAAATGGAGATGCAATCACAGTATATCAACATGCCGAAAAAAACGCATCGATGTTTATGAGATACTTCAAACTCACACCAGTGAACGTGGAACTATATCACGCGAATCATTTTTCTAATGATTCTTCAAGGGAAAATATGCATATTATTATACACAGTGACATGGCAATCGCCATGTGTTTGAGGGAAGATGTACGACGGGGTTTCTTACGGTGTGCGGATGCTTGTATAGAAATGTGGTTGACGTTACACACCAACAAAGTCGATAATTGGCCAATGAAGAAGATTCCACCCCAGCAAACGCAACACAGAGATTCATCGTTGCGAGGGATATGGCGACGGATTAAACGTAGATTCGGATGTCTTCGTCGAATGCAGTGCGGCTCTCTGTGACATTGTAGTTTAAGGACATAATGGACTGACAGAAAGCATCCTACGAATGACGACAAAAACTTGGCGAATCTAACTCGCTGCTATAATGATGTTACATTCTCGCCAATAACTATAGTATCGAGTTTTCGGTAGAAAACGTAAACGCGAACGTCTGCTCTATTGGTTCGGAGATCCCTTCGTGGTATATATACTGTTTATTCATGTAAATAGAATTACATACTTTTGATATTTACGTGTATGTCAGACGTAGCCTATTTTTGTCTTTATCCTTTCTTCGCTAGCATTTGTCGATATTTCTACTGCATGCAAGTAATCTTTCTTTATATTATGATGAATAAAACGTGATTATTGACGAAATATACGAGTTATATCATTCATGATATGATTTGCTTGTCATGGCGACTCGCCATCTCTGATACGCGTTTTGGTTTATTGAGTCAACATGACAGCAATTTCTATTGGCAGAGGACATCACTGAGTCCCCCGGCGGTCCTCACCAACCACACATTGTCATAGAACGTCAATCAACCTCCAACAACAGCTGGTCAATGGAGAGTGTGAGCCAACCAACCTGAATGGACTACATGTAAAAGCAGGCCCTTGTCCTCACTTATATTCAAGTGAGAGATGCGCTAAAGTATGCGACTCTCCACCAACAAACCAGTTGTATGTCGCGCCGCAGATGAGCTTAAAAGAAACTTCTGCTGATTTCAGTCGTTCCTCACATCATAGCGACCTACCAAGAAATAGCATCGAATATGGGGTCGTTTGTCACTCCATTTAGTCTATCTTTCTTGCCTTGAATCATTTTTTTCACTGTGCCGGAATTGACATCAATAACGGTGCGTTGACTTGCTTTATAACGCAGACTCACGACTAAAGTAAAACTGTTTGCAGGGGGTGATAGACTCATGTCGTTTATAGACTTATAATATTCTACCGGGTATTTCATAATCATATACTTTTTTGCGTTTAATGTGAAATTAGATAATGACTCTAAAAGTCCAAGGTCGGTATTGGACAGACATAAATCGAGTTTAGATGTTGGATTTGTTGAATCGAACATGCACATTAAAATCACCGTTTCTTCCTTGAATATGAATAATTCGTAACGCGTCGTGTAATATTCGAACAGCTGGTCAAAAAACTTTACAATGGCAATTAAATCCCGCGCTCTAATCAATACGTAGTTTGTTAATGGACCAATCTCGTCAATGTTCGTGATGGAATTAATCAACTTTATACAATTTTCATCTGCCAGTAGATCGTCGAGTTGGTTTGTAAGCAACGCTAAGTAATACCTAAAATAGGATGCGAACTTTAGGTCGTTTCCAATAGGTGTGAGAGGCTCAGTGGGACCAGTTAAAACTCCTCCAGCAGTGATATTTAACTGATTCTTAAAGTTTTTGATTAAATATGGAAATGCACGCTTTTTGTTTGAAATGAATTTATGCAGATCGAACGAAGAAAATATGTCGTTTTCCCGATAGGGATTTTCGATAAAACTCCTGACTTTTTTTACCAAATCCTTTTGTTTGTTAGATGTTCTTCGTTTTTTCCAAAATTTTATAATGGTCATGCTTACGACAAATTTTATAGTATACAGCAAAATGGAATTTCTATTAAATACATTACGAGTGGAAAAACAAAAATAAGTTCTGGAAAAAAACTGCACTCATTCAAGTTGAATGGCCTTGTGATCTGCTGCCCTCTATCCGGGATTATAGTCCTTACTAAAGTGTCGACTGGCATGACTGAGCACTACGCTATTGGTATATTTACTTCCGCTTTGGAAATAGTCCCTATATGACTGGTATTTTGATTTCATTGTTATTTTCTCAGGGGTTTCTATGTATCAGGGTGTTATCGGTATTTTGTATGATATACATGTTTAGGAAGGATTTGATGTTGACGCAGCTGTGTCTTCAGCGGGTCCAGTCTCGGTCCCATGTCTACCTTCTCCGAGGATTTCTGGTCAACCACTGACAGCGTGCCAAAATGTTTGTTTCACACAATATGTCGTTCTTCGATGACTGAAAAATATCATATATTCCTAAAAAGCCATATAATACCCCCCAAAACACGGAGTTGTTTGAGTATTAGAGCAATTTCAAACGAATAGTTTAGTTGGGAGCATCATGCCGCGGGTGCCAGCCTCGGCGTGATTCGCCTCAGTATTCCTGAAGTCGTCAGCCCTTTCCAGTGGTGTTGTAGGAACGTAAACCCACTGGGCACGATTTTGCAGTGGGTCTTGTCTCCGGCATGTGCGGTTCTCTCCGCCTCCTGTAGCCTGGTTCTCTGACCACCGTTCAAATGGCGCTGCGTAGACGGAGGCCAGGTAATAGCCGTTGAGTATGATGAGAATGTGACGTCATTGCAACGGGGATGACCTATTTTGAACACAAGACAAAGCCAGCCTACCATTCTGATTAATCGATTTATTAGATATGCTATTTTTGGTTTTTGGACATATCAACCCACCGAGTTTGATCATTAGAATTCTTCGTCTAACGTAAAAACACTTGTGTCGTTATTGACGAACACTCTGGATTTCTTGTATTCACCGACACGCTTCTCAAAGAAATTTGTCTTTCCTTCAGTCGAAATCTGGTCCATAAATGGAAACGGATTTGTCGAATGATACAACTTTGGACATTGAAGCTCGGTTAGCCATAGATCTCCAACAAATTCTATGTACTGTTTCATCAAAGTGCAATTTATGCCAATCAGCTGACTGGGCATAGCAACGGTCAGGAATTCCTGTTCAATTTGAACAGCCTCAGAAATGATTGCTTCAATTCGAGAAGTGTCTGGTTTTTTCACAATGTGGCTAAATAGCAAACACGCGAAACTGCAATGCAGACCTTCATCTCTGCAAATCAGTTCATTACTAAATGTCAGTCCAGGCATCAGACCACGTTTTTTCAACCAAAATATCGCAGCAAAGGCTCCGCTGAAGAAAATGCCTTCGACGGCTATATATGCCACCAATCTTTCGCTGAAGGGTACTTCTCCAGCATCAATCCATTTCAAGGCCCAGTCGGCCTTTTTTTTAACGCAGTGCATCGTTTCAGTGGCCGAAAATAGATGTCGCTTCTGCGCGACATCTTTGACATATGTATCTATAAGTAAGGAATACATTTCGGAGTGAATGTTTTCAATTGCAATTTGATATCCGTAGAAACACCTCGCTTCGGGTATTTGAACATCCCGCAAAAATCGCAAAGCTAGATTTTCGATTACTATTCCATCGCTACTTGAGAAGAAGGCCAGTATATGTAAAATAAAATGCCTCTCATCGGGTGACAGTTTCTCCCAGTCGGAGCGGTCTTTTGCCAAATCAACTTCTTCCGTAACCCAAAATGAGGCCAACGCTTTCTTATACATTTCCCACAGGTCGTAATATTGAATAGGAAAGATTACAAAACGATTGGGATTCTCTTGCAAAAGTGGTTCGCTGCTGCCATTATTTAACGTCGTCATTATTTTATTGATAAAGTGCCATTTTGATAATGACACTGTAGTTATTTATACATTTCCCACCCACAACCATCCTCTGGATCAAAGGTCTAAACACATGTACTAAAGTATATCAAACCACATTTACCATCCCTTCCACCATTGGGAAAAAGACATGCCACTGCAAAACCAGTAATACTAACGTATTGTAAAGATACGTATGGTAAAGCTACATGTACCATCCCTTCCACCATTGGGGAAAAACGACATCCCACTGATGCCACCCATTTCAAATCCGTTCGTTGAGAAATGCGTCACTCATGATGGTAAATAATTTAACTGTGTTTTTATATTGTTCACATACTGTATTACAAAATCTTCAAATCGCTTTGGTCTATCATGCTCTGGTGATATTGCCTCTGATATCACGTGTCCAGAAGAACGATTCTCATGTGTATCTGGATCTGATTTTTGGCGCGAATTAAGTGTGATGGTTCGGTCCTCGATGGTCAGTCGCTTTGAGAACTCATCAATGAATTTGTCCATATCGACAGAGATTTCTACCACTGGAGGAGATTGACTCCGAGGTTCATCTGTTGGTAATCTGAACGGACCGTCGTTACTGCTACGACTCACAGGCGGCGTCTCATCAAATGCACCCAGTTTGCCATCCTTTCCCGTTGTTGAACATCGAATATCTCCCTGGTCGCAAGATGACGGTGAAGGCATCTCTTCGTCCAGACGAGACACAATTTGGTCTAAAAGAGGTTTCGTGATGACATTGCTGAGATACTTAAAGGTCAACTTATCATTTTCGTCTGATAAAACCAAATGCTGACGACTGTTAAATGAATATGATATCGCATACACCGACTCTTTAGCATTCGGTTCGAGTTGAAAACGGTGAAATGTGTTATATAAATGTACCAAAGACAGTGGATAAGGATGTCGTTCGTGGACCCAGTTCGACAATTTACATATTGCGTTTTTGTATGAAACACTATTCGGCGAGCAAGATATTTTGGACTTTATGTAGTGAAGATTGTCTGCGATTTGACACATGAATATGATTTTTACACAAAAAACCAATGCCAACATATGCATTAGAATTTCAAACTCATTTAAAGACAAATCCATGATGCCGGTGGGGTCTTTAGTCGCGTGTGTCAATTGATCCAACTGGGTATTATTACAACCCATCGCGAAAGGCAATGATAAAGCAGCCCACCAGTCGCCGAAAGTTTGTCCAGGAGTGAAACTGAAGTTATCTAAGAACCAAGAGTCGGTGACACCCTGTGCTTTATGGTAGCCTGTCATGACGTAGCGCACTTCAGAATGATGAAACAAATACTCTAAATTTTGTTTGGGCGAAAAAATATTCACTAGAGAATGCGCCATTTTTTTCTGCAACGAGTAATTGTGAAATACAGCCAAAGAAATGGCTCTGAGCAGCGATGAAGGCGTTTCCTTGGATTCAGAGCGCGTGTAGACAAGGGTATCGTGATTGGTCTGGGTGCTCTGTATGACGTACTTCATAACAAGTTTATGCACCGGTTGGTATGGGAAATAGGCAGATTCGAATATTTTCTGGAAGTCTTGTAGACTTCGAATAGTTTCGTTAATGCCATGCTCGTGATGCATTATAACATCCCCATCTGACAGGTCCGTTATCACATCCTTCAGACGGAAATCTGACATCCGTTCTTTCATTGTAGTTCCGCTCATGTAATTAAACATGATTTGCATTGATTCGATTGTCACCGCCACACACTTCTCACGTAGCATTATCTTGTTACACAATGCATCTGGAAGGTTTTTTCTCAACCATTTTTCAACTTTGCTCAAATCAATGTCAACGGAGCTTATGAACCTCGCTAGTTCTTGTATGGAGAGATGTCGCGTTAAATCAACTTCGACGAGAGTGCTTAGAAACTGTATATTCTCGTCTATCTTGAAGTAAACCGGTTGAAATTTGTTAAAGGTTGTGATGAATTTTTTCGCTAAATTACCGTTATCGTTTATTTCCTGTAGCGAAGGAAGCTGTAGAAAAACATCATTGGGATTTCTCTTTACAACGATGTCATCCGCCATCTTTTGCAGGTCGATTAAAACTGCTAGTTCGGCTTCAAAGCCTTTTTTCACAACGCCCAGGTCTTTCGACAAGTTATCGTAAATATTGGTGAATATTTTATAATCAAACGCGTCTTTCATGTCAGATTGGAACTTATCAAACGTGAAGAGCGGTAGGTGTGGTGGATAATCAACTCGGTTTTCACCTCCAAAAATATAGTCCTGTTTTTTCGACTTCCACTCACTTAACTTATTGCGATTATCGAGAAGAAATTTAGTGAAACCCGCATAATGATCGCCAATGGCAATTAGCTTCCGACCGCATTCGCCAGTAATAATATTTCTTGACAACGCCTGATTGACCAAACCTCTTATGTCAAAATCTTTGAAATGGTCCCCCACGGCTTCGTAATGGATTTTCATCACATTGTAAATGGTATTCGACGGGTTATGGTAATCTATAGGCACATTGAATTGTTGCAGCACGTGTGCGATATCTCTCTTTAATCCCTCTACGATATCCTTTAATCTCTTGAAAAAATCTCCTAAAGTCGTCTCATGTTCCGTCGAAAGTCTGTGTAAATAAGGATGCAACAAGTCGCACTTCTTATCAGATATGTATCCAGTCACGGTTTTGCTAAAATCGATATTATGACGGGTCATATCTTCACTCAGCTTATCCAAGTCGTTTAAAGTAGTCTTGGTCTGTAACGCGGCGGTCAAATCGCGCATGCGTGAAGTATAGTCGCGTGCGTACTTATGACATTTTAGAAGCATATCATACACATCTTTAGAATGCTGTTTTAGCAGAAAGCATCTCTCTAACATACTTGGATCAATCGTACAGTTCACTAGATAATTTCGTATCATCGGGAGTAACGTGTACATACACTCGCCATTTACGTGAGTGTCAGAATTTCTAAGTGACTCCAATTGATCGCTGAACTGATCGACCTCCATTTCACTGTCGATTGATTGCGTATTATTGGCAATTGCCGTTTCTATCAACACATTGTCAAGTTGGCATTCTGAACTGGTCACTGTAGACGCGTCAAACTCGTGAAATCTTTGCAAATGGATTTCTTGATGCATGAGATTAGCTATTCCGAGGAAGTGAAGTCGAACTTTCGGCGACAAAAAGTACTCGGAAGACCAAAACGACTTTTTCAAAAGCTTCTTGACAGCCTCCATTTGTTTTGAGAAGTTTATTTTTGTCATTTTTTCTTTGTATTGTGATAAAATGTTATTGGCGATTAAGATTTCGTACACTCGTTTGAGTCCGTTCAGTTTCTTTTCAAAATAGGAATAGTTATCCAGTAGCTCGTGATCGTCCTTTTGTTCTGAACCCGACACCCGATTAATCAAATCATTCAGCTCATCATAAAAGGCTTTTTTTTCAAATTCGTACGTATCATTGACGAAAGATACTAATTTAGTCTCACACTCTAAAAAATCCGCCAGTCTCTTTTCCAACTCTGTATCAGTCGAGGTAAACGTCGCATTCCACGAGATCACCTTTAAATTTCCAAGCACGTTACGTTTGACGCATTCGAGTTCCATTAGGTTTCGGCGCTGTTCCCTAAACATGGTCGATATCGAAGACGTCGCTTCATAATAAAGATTTCCAGATAGATTTACGTCGGTTATACCGAATATCCCACGGATCTTTGTCACCTCGTCGTTAACTAGACGTAAATTGTGAGCTGTCAGTTGATTTACATAGGTCTTTAACGTTAGAAAGAAATCATGCTCCGTTTCAAACATCAACTCAATGCAATTTCGGAATTTCTCAATGACGCGCTTGTATACTAAATCGATATCTAGTCTATGTTCCCGTACATATGCAAATAGAGTGCACCGATTTTCATTGTAATGATTAATTTCGCTCAATTGACACATCGTCCTAGAATTTAAGAAGTGATGCAGGTACTTATCTCCATTTATAATACACTCATCGTTGTCTGTTAACTTTAAATCGAGGGTCATTATTTCAGTTTGGCTGCGTTCTTCGTACATGTTGTATAACTCGTTTAGGATGCTTCTTTGAATAAAGGGTTTTATGACAGTTTCCGTAAAGACGTCGTTTGTTTTTTGGGCTACACTGTCGAAACGAATTTGCGATTTTATTTCTTCGCATGCCTTGAAATCTGCATCGGTCGTGCTATTTACTGTTACATTCAAAAACTCGTGTATCTTAGCCAGGTACTGTTGTCTATTTTCGGTGACCTGATGTGAAATGAGATCTCGTTTTTTTGTTAGTCTGCTCAAATTCTTATCGTCTGTCCCGTCGATGAGATATGGCGGCGACAGGCGCAGTTGTAAAACTTCAAATTGGCTTTGAAATTGTTCTAGGTCGGTTTTCACGTCCAAGAAATTATGCGGTGAGGTTTGTACGGGTCGAATATTATCGAGTTGAGTCTCTACCGACGTAAGGTAGGCTTTAAAACAAGCAGAAACCTTACTCGTGAGTAAATCTTCAGGTGATGTTTGAGAACAAAGGACGGATTGTAAACGAAGTATCTTTTCATTCACATCAAACAAATCGTGTCGAGTTTCCAATAAGATCTCAATGACGTCACAACAAGCATTATATTGATCGCCCAAATTTGTCAACAAACTGTGCAACTGATTGTAATACTTCCGTTCACCCTCACTCGAGTGTAAATGGAGGTGATGTTTCTCGTATATAGTATCGCTGGTTACACCCTGAATTACCTCGTTTAACTTAGACACGATTTTATTGACGAATAAATTGGTGATGACGTCTGAAATGTGATCCGATATTTTAGGTGATGAAGCAACTATCCCAGCTTGTAAAATTTCCTCATTTCGTTCCTCGTTAAATTTGATTTTTGTCATCTTTTCCGTGTCGCATGTAAAAAGTTCTTTAAAGGACACCTCTTCGGATTGAATCTTATCCCGAATTTCCTTCTGAAGAGTCTCTATTTTTTCGAGATAATCGTAATAACGTAGACTGGGTTTCAAAAAGTGAAAGGAGTTCCTGTTTTCTGAAGTAAATTTCACAGTGGGGTCGCCTAAGTACTGTTCTATTTCCACACCAATCTCGTGAAGGATTTTCAATTTTACACCTTTGCGTCTGATCAGAATGTTCTGCATTTTATCCAAGTTGACCGTTATATGACATTGCTCGTTATACAGACTAAAAAACACTTCAGAAATTGACTCGCTAACATCCTTTCCGACAAACCTAACACAATATTTGCCAAACTTGTCGAGTAATTCATCCAACTTGACCAAACGTGTTACCTTCATTTTCTGAGAATACAGTTTAGAAAGTTCACTCAAACTTCGTGAGATCGCATCCATTTTCTCACCGTCCATAGAATAATTCTTTAAGATGTCATTGTTAGAATGTTTGTATTCTATGTCGTGTAATAAATCTAAATTAACACATACATTTTTTACAAAATGTAACAATTTGTTTATGCACTCGCACTGTAGAAAGCGTCGAACCACAGTCGCAGTATTGTCATAAAGTTTTAATTCGTCTATACAACTATCTATGAAGCAGTAAAACTTATCATGAATGAAGGCTAATGAGAAGTATGTTTTTTCCTCCCCCTTCCTGACGTACGTAATTCTAGTAGAGTGGATACCCCCATCACTTTCGGGGATCTGAGTCATGAACACTTCGTCTTTATTTACCGAAAATGAGGATAGCATGGCCTGCACGTCGATCGCATTTAAGCGATTGAACTCAAGGCGATTTCGCTTGTGCAAGTGTACAAGAAATATCAATTTGACCAATTTTTCATCGTCCCCCTTCAAATAATCATCTACACCGAGATAGTTGGTTCTGTCAAAATCCACATGAGACCACGTCTCATCGATTAGTTTCACCGAAAATTCGGATAAATTGATGTGGTAATCGGTTGAATTTATTTGATCAACGACTTTTAGTAAAGTTGATTTAAAGTGCATATTTGCTTGTGGAGTCAAATAGGGCTCGAAAAGTTTACGTTTTTTCTTCGTTTTCTTATCATCGTCGTCAATACCACCTCGTTTTCTCGGTGAATATACATCGGTCATCGTTCAAGTGGGCGGATCTTCTACAGTAGTCAATGACAGACCAATTAAATACTTTTCCTAACTAACTCTTTGGAGATTGCATGGAGCCACTAGCGGGATCACACGCGATTTCTGCATCTCCTAAGTGGTAAATACTAACTAGCGCGCATATTTTTTCAATTTCTTCACAGTAGTTCTTAACCGTGATAATCGATTACCTATCCTGGGGTTAACCCTTTTCTTGTTTTTGAAAAGCTTTGCACATCTCTCTACAAAACATTGTGACAAAAAGAGCATCTGATGACATGATATATCGTCAGTGTCAGGAATGTTCCATCCTCTCTCTTGATACTTGACACATCTCTTCTCAACATGTGACATTTGTTGAGTAAACGGGCAGAAATTAGGAAACCATTGTAAGGTGTTCTTCTCAGCGATTAGATTGGGAGTATACACTTTCAATGAATCACCGTCCCAGTAGTTGCATAAGAATCTAAAATCAAAGTGGTTATAGATGAACGATTTCACATCGGTATTTACAACTATGAAATCATATTTCATTTCATTCCAACGTAACGTTATGGTACTCAAAATGTGTTTATTTCTATACATATTGTAATATACAGTTTGGTCACAGTCAGGTAATGTCTTACCAATTATACCAGCAATGACACTGGGCGTGTTCTGGGCCATCGCCCGAGTGTCATATACAGCACACGTCATAAGATCGACAGAGTTCAAACATACGTCAGATACCAACTTCCACGGCGCCTTAGGACCGATAAATAAATCTACATCATTCGGTTCAAATCGGTCCCCTGTCAAGAACTGCAGAAGACTCGACCCAGAAAAATATATTCCATATTGGGGATTCAATTTATCCAACTCTTCTCTCAAATTATCGAACCACGGAAAATATTTCATTTTCAGTCTTCCGTGTATTGACTTTTGGATTTTGCGTTGGCACACACGGCTTACGTGCTTGGATACGGTTTTCATTTTTATCATTTCGATAATCTCAATGTAACCATGTCGTACCAGATATAACAACAAATCTTCGCACAAACATTCCAACATGATTATCAAACAAGGCCATCGTGTACACAACACAAATACATTTATATAAGCCCAGTTAGATGTTTGTTACCACTGATGGTAAGATACCACCCGATCAAATCACCTCCAACCACACGCCAAATATATCATTAGATTGTATCCCTCCACCCCAACATGAACTCAATGCTACTAACTTATGAATAGTTACAATTCTATTAGTAACTCTAATAGCATATGCCACTCTTGAAGTCAGAACGATTCAAATTTGTTTGGAAGTTTTTTTCCTATTTGTCTGGATATGTAGCTAGAATAAAATTCTCCAAATTTATCAATTGTAGAGGAACAATACGATTTCCAGTTAGTCTGTACTCTAAAATGGAATTTATATCCGTGATTCTCTTCTTCTTTATTCTGTTAGTTGGCTTCAGTTTTATTCCATTGCATATCAATGATAGGATAACGTTGAACAGGCATATATACGGATTGCTTTGACGACCGCCGTGTCTCTGCAAACGCTTGGCACACATGAACACAGAATCCGATATTCCCGCTCTCACATTTTCACTTTTCATCAAATAGAATATCAACTGCTTGTTTTCTTCCAGAACCTGTTGCAGGGCCGACGATGTTATTCGGACTTTCGTGTCGAAAAAAGTATCAAACCCTAGTGATGTCATTAGGATCGTCATTATATGAGTGTACCGTCTGTATTGATCACATACGTAATATCGATAAGTTTTAGGCAGGTTGCTTTGCATTAGACTCGTTGAAATGTCTATTATGTGATAAAGCGATTCATTAAATTTTAGATGCTCAGTCTGCTTGTCCATAATAAAATATCTCATAATATTCAATTGCTTTTTATTTTCGGTTAGAAAAATATCACTGTGGCATATTTTTGCCACAGCGCATACCTCATTCATTTTAATACATGCTGAAATTTTTTTAGAAGCCATTTCCAATTGAGTTGAGATTATGTTATAAACCGCGCGTGACACATTCATATTTTCGATGATCGCTTTTATGCAGTTTTCCTGAACTACTTCATACTGTCTGTAATAAGACGAGTAACCGTTCAGTTTTGCAACTTCGATTACTGCCGAAAATGCTGAGATTGAATTGAAATATAATCTAGATTCTTGAAGCATTCTGTTATGAAAATAATTGAACCAACAAAAGTTGAAATACGGATTTCGTTTCTTACGTAGGTTTTTGTTAGCACTGAGAATCAAATCCGAGGGTTTACTAGAGCACACGTAGCTGTTTACAAATTTAGAGCCCAGCGTGTCATTGCAGTAGATGTAATGTGACGTACTGGTGAAATGGCGGACCCTGCCTGCCGATTGGAACATGGTCGATATGGGAGGGCAGTGAGTGGAAAATATAGCATACACGAATAGAACATCGAAATGTAAGCTTTCAAAATCAATCCCTATACTGATTTTAGGTGTATATATTAGACAGTCATAATTACACCAGGTTTTGTAATCGACAATCGTAGTGTCACTGTTGATTAACAATATTTTAGTGGTTCTCAGACAACATCGCACCATATTGAACAGTTGAATAGAGAACTGCTTTGAGGCAGAACACACGACGCACCTCTGTCCACTTTCCAGACGACTGATTAGCTCATACGTGAAATCTAATCTCCGCGTGGATAAGAAGTGTCCTTTTAAATGTGACATGACGTCATCATGAACGAGACAATGATTTCGATCGCCGAATTGACACTCTTTATCGAAGTATTTCTTCATAATTTTTACTGGACACGAATCACAAAAGACTAAGCGTCTTCCTTTGAATCCTTCACTGACAAAATCATTTTCAACGACATAGCAAGGTTGTTTAGTTCTTATGGCCGCTATTCTATTGACGCTCTCAGATCTCAGCAGTGCATCGGCGACTACACAGACATTGCAGTGTTGTAGTAAGTTCATGAAACTGAATTCTATATCAAAGTTTCTTACAGTGGGACTAAAGAACTGATTCATAATGCTCTCAAATTCATCCAGAATAACAAAATCAAACGTTTTATTCACGTTAACTCGATGCAGTGATTCCAACTGTACTATAATTTGGTCGTTATCGATTGACTTCGTGTGGATTCTGTTGTAGAGAATTAAATTCGGCAGAACTGATTTGAACTCATTGTACAAAAATGTCGCGAAAGTCACCCTAGGTGTTAGAAAGAGTGTTTTAACATCATTTGTGTTGTGCGCCGCTATTAGTTTTTTAATGGCAGTTGTCTTGCCTGATCCCATTGGTGCTCGAATAAATAAAGTATATTCACATAAGTGATCGATTTCAGACGGGAGTTTCACAAATCCGCTATTTGTTCCATCAACATAAGTCAAATTATCACTATTCAATGCGCGCTTATCAAAAACATAGAAAGAATTGACATGTAGAGCACCAACTTCTCCCATGATCTGACTGATACGCGATTCTTGTGACAATGGTTTTATTATGAGGGTGCCAGATTGATGGGTGGCGCGGTCATGTTTTCCGAAGGTATGATTAACACCACCCCTTTGACAGAGAGTGGTGAAGCAAAATACCATCGTTTCAATGCTTCATGTAACCAAGCATCATTTGACAACTGCAAAACAAACATCACATTTGTAGACGAGGTGCCATGTCGAACGGATTCAAATTGACGCAAAATATATTGACAGAAAAGAATGCAATACTGCACCAAATTGATTTCCTATCGAAACAAAATGTCCCGCCTGTAAACATTAACATACCGTTCGAAGACGACGTAGAAATATGTATTGAAGGCAAACCCCTGTCATTTTACGAAGAAAACATACACGATTTTCCAGTAATTCCTTTTGGTTTGTTCGGGTTTTTAGGCAATGCCGGTGCCGGTAAATCGAAAGCCAGCGCTATGATCTTTGAATGCGTCGGTAATGCCATTGGAACCGGGGCAACTAACACGGCAAAAAGCAATTTTCAAAAAAACCTGAGTCACATATGTAGCCAAAATACAAATCAAATAAAAACTTTACATAACATTCTTGGCTTTGCGTATAACGTGACAGAAAGTTTTCCGCAATCCTCTGAAAAAAATTTGTATCATATGGATTCGTTGTCCGAGGTCTTTGTGAGGGAAATTAAGCGGTATGCAAATCAAATCAAATGTCTCTATAAAAACATATTGAGGAGAATGCAGAAAATAACAGAGGCCGTATTAGCTCATAAAACGTCATCCCGTGATGATTTTCTATTCTATTTGTGGAATTTACCCCACTTCGCGGACATTTCACCACTCCTGTATTGTAATGTGATATTTGTGGATGAAGCTGGTTGTTGTTCTTATACGTACCTGGTAATCACTGTTGTTTTATGGTGGGCATTGAACACCTACTTCAAAACTCCACAGTGTAAGGAAGTCAATCCTGTCCTCATATTGATCGGTTCACCATCGCAGACTAAGGCTCTAGAAAACAACGACTTGGGAATTTCATGCGTGCCGAGTATGCTCGACTTTATATTCTGCAAAGCATTCAAAAAATCGCGTCTGAGAAGTGATTTTAACGGACTGATATTTCTTATGAACAAACGATCTCGAGATCCTTTATTGATCGATATTCTAGACAGAATGGAATTCAACCAAAGGCTATCCGAAACGCAAATGATCTGGTTGAAAAGTAAGATTGTTGGGGATGATAAAATCAACGATCCAAAATTTAGACCATATCTCACCCGTTTGTATTCCACTCACGAGGAGGTGGCTGCTTTCAATGATGCAATTTTGAATAACACACCAAAGGATTGTATAATTGATTGTCCAATTTACATACTGCTAAAAAAGTCATATTCGCAAAGCGTTGGTGAAACGCCAGAAAATCTCTTAAAGAGATACGCCAATTATTCACAATTCAACGACGTTAAGTGTGAAAACGTGACTCAGTGTGCGGACATCAGCTTAACTACCCTGGTCTCTGACCAAGAGCTTCTCAAATATGCGACTAAAGATACCGATATTAACGATATAGCTGACCATGTCGTACCTCTGTTTAGCAATGATTACATCCTATTTAGGGCAACGAGAAAAATCATCAAGAAACAAAGAGTTGTCTGTTGCGAGCATCAGTTTATATACTGGGTTGGATATTCCGGTACTGTCACCAAATTTCTAGATTCACTGAAAACATTCACAGAATCGGTCGACCCTAGTCAGGAATTGGCCGCATTGAGATTCATATGCGACATTCTCCATCAATTTCTAACGACCATGATGAGCCACCTGGGTTATTCGAATGTTCAGCTATGCTTCAGTTTGATTGAGTTTCAAAGAAATTATTCTGCTCCTAATATATACAAGTACCAAATAGACGAATGTACCTCGTTTATAAAGGACGCGCAATATCTCCTTGAGACTTATGGCCAGGAGGATTTCACGACATTGGAAAACACATTTTACAGCACTATCTACAGTAAGGAAAACTCATTTCTCTATAGTCGATGCCCACGTCAATTTATATCGATAAGCGACAGTTATTGGTTGGTTGATAACACTAACGATTGTGCCGTCAGACACAAATCATCGTACAAAAATGATTTCAAACTTTTCCATGAACTTAAGACAGACGTGTTCAATGAAATAAAGGCTACAAATAACTCGTTGATTGAATTGATGGTGCAGGACGGTAATGGCATGGTTTCCATTTGCAAGAATACAGTTTCACGTCATTCTCCCGATAACTGCGACATAGAACCAGCGAACGCGCACCCGATTTTTGAAAAATATCCCAAAATATACAACTTGTACAGAAAGTCTGTGAAGTTACTTCCAAACGTGTGGATTATCGGCGTCTCTTTCCTCAATGATAATGCGTTCACGATATGCAAATCACAGGGATTATCTTTCGATGGAGTTGCCATCTCTTTTAAACCCAACACGGATCTAAACCAGACACTAGTCGCATATTCTAGGAGTGTTGGAGACATTTTTACAAACCGTATTCCAAATATACTGACTGATGACGAAAGTGGCGAACGGGATATCATGAATGGGGCAACATCTCTGTCGGAGGGTAATCTCAAAGGTAATTCACGTAATACCAATGCTCTTCTGCAAATTCAAGATTCTACTATGCGTATCATATATTGAAAACAAAAAAAAACAAGAAACGAAAAGACGTTTTCTGAGCAATTGTTTCTGTCATTGGTGCCAGCGTAAATTCTGTGAGAAAGCTCTCACGCGCAGGGGCACCTTTACAATGGACGAAGTGCCAGATCACTTAGATGGTAGTGAGTCACTTACCATTCTATACGGGTGGTGTTTATGACACCCCCATACAGAATGAATGACCGTACCACCTGTTGAATAGTATTTAAACGCGAACATCTCAATTATTTTCACACAACAATCAACTTATCACTACGACAATGACTACACAATCTACTCAGACGCGTTGGACCGTGAAATTAGACGACAATAACGAGGTTTGGCTCGGACCGTGGTTTGCAACTGAAGAGGAGGCTGAAAACCATTTCAACTTGGTGCAAGCTAGCGACTCGTTGGTGATGGATTTGAAACCCTCGTACGAACGACGAAAGTCGAAAAAGTTACGAAAAAAGATAACTGATTTGAACCTGGCGGGAACAGTGGTTAAGCATTATCAAAAGAGACCTGCGATTCCACTATCGAAGTACTGTCGTGTAATATTTAGTAAAGACGGATTAAAGCTAACGACTAAACGTCACGAGCAAAAAAAACAGAGACACGTCGGCATGAGTTGGAACGAAATTCAGAGACTTCTCTCTTTCACGCGCAGCGCCGTGCAGATATACGATAAGGAGGATTCACTCGTATAAAAATGTGAAATATTATTTAAATGCACTCTTTATACAATGTGTATGTTTTGAATACAAATGTCATCGTCAGTCGCATTATTAGAAACGGTAGCATTTGGTAGTTTATATGTATCTTTGTTCATCGGCTTGGTCATTCAATTTACCAGTCCATTATTTCAAAAATTTCATCACAACGATGAAAGGTTTCGCCTAATTGACATACTTTCATTGCGTTATTACACGACTGGATTGGTGATGCTGCTTTTTGCCGTTCTACACGATGCCTTGAAGCACATAAATTTTGTAGCATCGTTTGTGTTTGGCATTTTAACCAGCATTATGCTGACCGTCCAAATTGTATTTGTATACAAAGAGCGAAGAAAAGATTGGACAGTTAAAAACCCTTTGAAACTACTCATAGATATATTTCTTTTCAATGGCATATTTGCGTTACATTTGCTTATTTGTTGTCGGACTTTCAATGAATTGGCAATATTACTCACTCGTTATTCACACGACCAAACAATCGTGAAATCTATCGCGCCTTTTATAACCTTGAGCCTAATGTTCTGTTACATTATCTATTTATATTGTGCGATGAAACTGGAATTGAAAATTATTGTGTTGCCATACGTCTATATGTTGCATCCTCTGATCAGCGTATTCATAGGTTTAACCTCCAAAAAAGATTGTCGACCCCCTGTGGGCGTTTATCCTTATGTAAGTGTGTTACTCCTCATCACTGCAGTTACGTTAATTATTAGGCTGATGCAGTTGTATTCGAATGTCAAGTACGTGTCAGTTTATTCAGTCTTGACGTCCACTTTTAAAGGGAACAAAGAAATGACGAGGAAATATTCTACCCGAGATGATGAGGTAAAATTCATTCCTAGATCAAAAACAAATGAGGGCCAATCGTTCGGTATTCTGGAAATTGATACCATGTTCTGAATAAATATGATATGTTTTTATAAAATGGTTGTGTTAGTCTGTATCTGCCAATCAACAATGACAGTTCGTCTGACTGATCAGCATTTCGTCTGACTGATCAGCAGTTTTCTGCAATGATACAACTACGACTGAGGGTCATCTCAACAAGGCGATTCTCTCCTTTGTACTATCGAGATTTTTCCTCGTCCGCCTCCCGACGATGGTACGGCCGATCCTCGCGAATATCTAACTCTAATCTATCGTGTTTTGACTCCCAAACAGTCCATATGACCATGCAAAATTCAAAAAATCACGATGAATCTATTGGAAGATCTTATATTTTGAGTATTTCAATCAATTCACTAAGCACTCCAATGTGAGAATGGCGCAAGAGTTGATACAATAACGAAAAATGAAAAGGAAGTCAACTTCCAAAAATTCGCAAATTTTCGACCCGAATCGGAGTCTTCCTCAGGCACTTTGTTAGAGCAACCACAGACGAATCAAATTCTCTGAATATAATGTCATATGGAGACGAGATACGAACTGTGCGTGTCTAAGTGTTTTTTTGGCATGTTGAAATGAGTGTAAATAGACATGATCTTTAGTAGAACTAGCATATTATACCCGTGGGTGGTGCCATGGAGGATGAGTGTGTTTTTGGGCGGATGGGCTTTTTGATTGGTAAAAAGTGTGCCGGCGGGATTTCTGCCTGTTAGTGCCACTTTGAGTGTCACTGTGGTAGGCCTATGTAACATGATTTTTTTGAGAACTGAAAGCAAGTAACAAATTGTCCTACAGACCAAGTACATTACAAAGTATGCCTTGCACATGCATAATCACAACATATTTATTTGCACCTTTGATTTGCATCAGTATTTCTGGTAGACGCTACGCACAATGTGTTGTGTTTCATGATACTAGGCCTATTGGGCCGAATAGTGCACATGAAAAAAAGATAAAAATAGAAGAAAAAGAAACTAATGAGTTGAAAGCAAAAAAAATTGCGCTTATCGCGTATCGATCCCGACACCTTCTGCTTCAAAGACAAACTGCAGTGTCACTCGGCCATGCCAACTGTGCACCGTACAATGCGCTGATATACGCCCATGTATTGTTTGGATATGTCAGGCGGCGTTGGAAATCCTGTATTCAGATTCGTTCGGAGTCACCCACTGTCGTGACTGTGACGAATTGAACTGCATTAGTTAACGTCTGACGTAGAAATATAGCAATTTAAACAGATCTTTACTCTTGAACATTCGATCATCATCCAGACATAAAATCAATGGGTATTCTGGTTGGTATGTAACGTATAGATAATTAGAGCGAAGTTTACCTTTTACCATGTCAATGCGTTCTAACTGCAAATCCTTTGCGCAAACAGAACGGAATATGTGGCAAACCACAACTAATTCTAACATGTATTTATTGAACAAGCCTATAGATTCGTTCAAATCCGAACTATTGAAACTGTAAAATTCATCATCCTTTGAACAGTACTGTTCAAAAAATGTACCGGAGTCTTTCACAATGTTCAGCACTTTCATATCTAACAAATTTTGTAGGCGGTGTTTATTAACATGAAAAGATCCGACACTGTCCAAGGAGGCACTGAAAAAACTGCTAGTTCTCATGCGGAGGTAATTACGTCTACACTCTTCTAAAAAAGTGGAATTCATTAACAGGTAGCATAATTGGTCATTCATGTCACTCACATCCACAAAATCACCATTCAATTGATAATTCATCATGTAATCGAAGGCTCTCGGTGTTTCGTGGGGAATCCACTGAGCACTCTCTATCTGATTCAAAAACGACTCGATTCTATTCATTCTGCGTCGCGTCTCGTATGCAGACTTTAATAATCCGCAATGCAAGTAATGTGTCAAGTAATATTGAGCATATTTATCCCTGGTTTTACTGAATATGAGGTTCAAGTATTTTCTCTTTTCTCTGTTTAGGCGGTTTTGCAATTTACCTAAATTGCAATTTCGCTTTTGTAATACGTATTCTTTGCTAAATGCATCAAGATATTTTAAATCTCTTATCATGTTACAATCCTCATCGTTCGCTACACTATCCATTAGGAAATCGACGTCATCTGTTGCAAGATCGGAAGCCCGTTCCTGGATACGCCCCTTGATGAACTGAATCAAGTTCTGCAGTATGTGATTCCGACTATAATTTATCTTGCCTATGAAACTTTTGACGTTCGACTCTTCTGTCTCTAGGGGATTTTCGTACACTTTTCTCAGATGCTTTGTTGCTGATTCGTTTAATAATATTGGCTGTAGATCCGAGAAATCACGCACATTTTCTGTCCGCGGCGGCGCACCATTAAAAAAGTCTATTGCGTTGATAAATGAGTAATTTTGGCAAATGTATTTCTCACTGGCCAAAACGTGTTCTGAATGTCTGAAAAGTTGTGTTAAGTGGTTGCAGAAAGGCCGTTCGTCGTCATCACCATCGTAATGACCAATCCCACCCTGCAACTTGTTTAGGTGACACGAGTGGCATTGGCTTTCAAGGTTTCCAACCAATTCGATGGGAATGACGTGATATCTTCCGTAAATTTTTCTAACGAAACATTCCAAGTTTTCAACATTTAGTTTCAAATCTGCGATAAACATCACCCCGTGAATTGTATTAATATAATTGTACATTTGATTTGCAGTCGCGATATCTGTTAGATTTACTGTGTGACTCACTGCTCCGTTTAAGAAGTGTAATTTTACAGCGGCACATCTATCCGAGACCGCGTCATCCTTTAAGCATTCGCATTCTAGAGGGAGTTCACTATTTGGTGTATGAAACCTTGTTATAAACAATTTCATGTTATTCAATAATTCCGGATAGATTATTTTTATAGCATAAATCACATAATCATCTCGTTCAAAGTCATTCCTCTTTTTACTAAATAAATGAGTTAACAGACTATGGTTGTGCTTTATCTTCTCGATGATTGCATTGTCTACCAGAGTTTTAGAATCGACCAATTCTAAGTACTGCAATTGCAACTTTAACCAGTTCAAGTGATTTAGAAGTCTCATATACTGTAATTCGTTGTCTGACACTGGCGTGTGACTCATTCACGTGGTTCGAGATGAAATTAAACGCTAATTAAATAAATTGTGAAACGCGGGGTGTGTGTGACTTACATGACTTACATCGCAGTGAGAAGAAGTAGCCTGCACGATTCCATGGTCACCGTCCAGATGGCGTTGCGTAGAAGGAGGCAAGCATAGACCCCTAATGAGATGTGACTTCATTACACCGGGAATGACCTATTTGGTGCAGGAGACCAAGCCAGCCTACCGATTCTGAGTAATCGATTCGACCCAAAATCGTCATTTCATTTGTCAGATTTATCGACGACTTGAAATCACGAGGCCACACCCTTTCCCCGTAATTCAGGGGAAATAGAAAAGCAACTGCTACTACCTGGCAACAGTCTACGCAACGCCATCTAGACGGTGACCAGGGGCCAGGCTATGAGATGAAGGAGCTCGGGAAACAAATGACTAAATCCTAAGTTGAAGATATTGAACTCATACTTTTCCAGACTCGGGAGTGGGATAAGTAAGTGGTGAGGACAGAACTGTTTCTGACCATACCCTCCAACCCATTATCTTCAACTTGGGACTTATTATAATTTTTCCGAGTTCAGGAATGGGGCACGTACATGTACGTGAGAGTTTAGAGTATTCGGTTAGCAATTATTTCGACAGTGGTGCCACCGATAACACAAAGACGGAATCATTTCATTTGATTTGTATAGACTGAATGAAACTGAATACTTTTGAAAAACACTGGTCCAATTCCGACACGTCATCAAGCGTTCTTTTAACGTCGGTTACTTTCGTCAATCTCCCATTAGTTTCGCAACAGATACATCCTTCAGTTGGTATAGGACGTGGGTAAACTTCCAGCCTGTAAAAGCCGCTACCAGTGTCAGAAATAGTACTAATGGAATACTGACACGCGTTATTACAATTACAAAACACACTATCACATACTCCAACCAAGTCGAAGTAATTTAATGTGGAGTTTGGACATTCAAGAATACAATCATCCATATTCAGAAATACATATTCGACTATATTTACGCTATCAGATAACAATGTTATGTGAAAATATCGAGCTCCATGTCTGAAAAATATTACACCCTTTGAATAATTGACGTACAAAATGACATCGTCCCATTTTTCGAGAATGACATTAGATTCCACCACACTTTCAACCACTTCTTTGAACTGCGAATTTAGATAATGTGGCATTCAGGTTTGTTTATGGATTAACAATGATCAGTTATCATTCATTTAAATAACCTTTATCCAAAATGACGAAAAATTTATATCGTTGATTGAAAACAAAAGATTTGTGGCGCATATAGTAGATATCAGAGCATCATCTGGGTTACCTCTACTCTTGCTGAGGTAACGACGATTCTGTTGATTATCAATAATGTAACATCGTAACAATTCAAATTGATTTATCAGGTAGGCAGAGACGTCCGAGGATTTTATTGTATTGGATACGATATCCTTTGAAACGTTGATTTTCAATGTATTAAACAATGTGATAAATCTTTCGATGAATAATGTCTTCTGACTTTGTAGTTGGTATCCAATTTCACGCATGTCGTTGATTTTGTTATATCTCGCGAAGACATAAAGGCTAAGATCCGACAAGTATTTTGCGTGTCTCGCTTTATACTCATTAAATATGACAGCAGCGTGATCAATACTCGAATTCGACTCGATGACCACATAAAGATTTTTAAATATTTGCGGATGCATCACGGTAATCGGATATGCGGTGAAAATCATTAAGTTCGCAATTAATTCACAGACGTGACCCAAATCACCTGGATCCAGGAAAAAATGTTCAATTCCCATAATTACAGTGTGATCTTGATACTGAGAAACGCAGCATATACCAATCCCCGAATGACCACTAGCGCTGTAAGCGGGATCGACGTACATTACTAAACTTGGATTCATGTGACCCGCACACGTGGCGATATCCAGGCCATTATTATCAAAATGGACGATCGCCTTGTCGCTAAGCGGCATTACCACGGTAAACTTTTCATTGACAGCGGTCATCGGAGAACAACCGGCAATTTCTTCAAAGAATCCGTCATTAAACAGTGCATTACATGCGGCTCTATCAGTTTCTTGGATGTTAATGTAGGCTGGTCTTTTTCCAATGTTGCATTGGCAACATACCATATCTTCGTACTGCAACACGTCTAAAAGATGGTTCTTGCAAATGTAAGAAACGTTCTGACAACTCACACCTTCGATATTTTTTAAATTGTTTAGTATGTTGGTCGAAGCTTTCCTCGCATTCGAGCTAGAAGTTAGGACGACTTTACAACCTCGCTTTATGGCGTACGCCAGGATGGTAACTAAAGTACTATTATCTTCGGTTTGTGCCGCGAAATTAGCTTCATCAACGAAAGTTAATTCAAAAGTCCGACCCCGACACGACTGAAAAATATAAATATCAATTATCAATCTCAGTTACACACTATAAATCACCAACACGGACTGAAATAGGAGCATATTGCCAACCGCGCATATTGCCAACAGATGGCAGCAAAGTCTTAGCGGACTGATGTACAGGAAAATGTATATGATCGCTGCTCGATCGATGATGACTAGGTCCGCTAGATGCATTGAATTTTGCCGCAGTGACACCTAGTGGTCAACCCGCTGACAGCTCCTATTGTAAAAATCAAGGTGTCATGTATGGAGAGTCGAGATACCACCCTCTATAACATACTTAAATCGAAATCAATCTCGTCATGTTTTTACCAGGGTGGTCTGGACAACAAGAAGGAATCATCGACATTGGCGATGATTCTTGCAATCGCGCGCACAATTCAATGGTAAAATGCCATTCTTTCGTGGACTGTGCAAACCCTTCTTTGATTGTAGAGGTACATATTTTACCATAGGATTTCAAAGGGGGGTGATTTGATGGCATATAATATATATGATAGATATACCATCCTCTTCAAACATTTTAAAATGCAAGAAGAACAATTACACTCCCATATAGTACATACATTTGAAAAGTTAAAAAGTAGCCCAGAATATTTTCTACACGTTTCAAAATCGACAAGAAAAAAAATCTTTCAATTGCTTATGTTGGAAGGTTCAGATGAAGAATTAAGTCTCATAAGAGATTTCGAGGAATTCCATAAAATTATTCAGGTGATTATTCAATGGGAATATATTCATCACCTCAAATGATGTCTTGTACGGTAAACTGCCAATTTCACTCATACACAAACCCTTTTATTCAAAGTCGCAAGTGGAAAGATGACTTTTTTCTCTGTGTAAAACATGGGCGTGTGCACTGGTGTGTATTAGATTCGAAATACTGCATTTTAGACGCCGATTGTGGGACGTGTCTATTAACTAATAAACACCATGCTGGTAGAGTCGTTTCAGATGAAATGATCGACTCGGGGAGCGAAAATAGTAGTAGGTCGAGTGTGATGAAGAAAACTTGTGTATTTGATAACTTCATCTCTTTCAAGCAAGGCCTATTTCACACAATCGAAAAGTATGATGGGTTATCATTCATTTCTGAAGACAACATAGAATCAGATGTCCAGGCCATATATATCATGATCCGCAACAACAGTATGTTCACGTTAGCCGACTACAATCCAGACGCGATTTTAAATTTCATTACCGTTTCATTACTCACAAAATATCATCCGGGAAATAAATACTTCACCGATAGAACCATCCCTAGTATAGGAAAAATGTCATGGAAGGATAAACAGATACGTAAATTCATTGACAACGTCATCAATTCCTAGGTGTCGCCAACAGAAAATTCCCCAATTCTTTCTGACACCAGCCTCCAAATTCATCTGACAACTCAGCTGATAATCAGAACCGGGAGTCAATCTATACATTTTTGATAAGCGATTTCATTTTTTTGAAGTAATCGTGACATTTGGAATGATATTTTTTTCGTTGGTCCTTTTTTAATGAGCTTGGCGTTCTGACTGTTAATTCGTCAGTTCCATGTAGGAAAATAGAACGAACGACTTCTTCCGCAGCTAGTACATATAAATCACTCATGTGAATTTGATCGTCATCATTATAATAACCAAGAAATTGAGGCCATGCTTTTTGCATACTTAGAATTTGAGGATAAAATCGATTGAGCAACGCGACATCCACGTGATCTGGTTTCAATTTCGTCAAAACCATGATGAACGTATACAAACAAAAAACGTTATATTTCATATAAAAAAGATGCATGTCATTGTCCATCTTTAGTGTAAAGTCTCGCATCATAGTTTGTAGTTTTTCATACTCTTGCATCTTTGTTCGAATCTCTAGTGGTAATTGATGGAAATATTTGTTAATTCTGTATTCTATCACCGATATTGAATGTTGGTGATCTGCCAAGATAGAGTTGATGATATCTATTTCATGGGACATGCCGCGTTGTTTTATTTGATTTTCAAGTCATTAAATATTGATCGACCCTTCATCCATCGTGGTTCGACAAAACATAGGCCTTGTCCATCATATCGCACCTGAATTATTTACGTCGGTTTTATTTGAAGAGGACGCGCTATACTATTTAAGATCACCAATTCGACAGTTATTAATTGCGATGGACCTACTTTACGAACATTTAAAGCGACATTCTGAAACTTACAAGGACAGATGTCTGTTTTTCGTGTTTGATGCCGACTTTAAACACGATACAATATTTTATCGACAAACACTGCGCGGAAAATACACCCGGTATCGAAGTTCTGTATCATACCGACTGGACGACGAGTACAGTGTGTTACTGATAACTTTGGAAGAACCATTCGATTTTGTCGAATCTATTTTGGAACTCAATGCGGGGGGAAACGTTAAAATTTATCACGTGTCAACCATACTCGGTATGATGCCGAGAAAGTTTATTATGAAACGGAATGCCAAGATGACAAAAGAATTCAACAACACAGTCAGCGAGATTTTGGACATCGCTGATCAGAAAGATGTGGTAAAAGTCAATTCTACTCATCTTTTGGACATCCCTGGTCTCCGCGAATGTGCGAGAACAGCGACATCCAGTCTGACTTTGGTATGGTTCAACAGTGAACATTTAGACCAGTTTGTAAAACGTTATGAACATCTTACCAATCGACCCGTCAATGCCGTTCAGGACATTATTGCCTATGAATATCTAGTCGAATATCACTTTAACATGATGCATTACCATTATCTTAAACAGCTGTTAACAGCTGTCCTAAACAGTGACTATTTGGAGAATGTTCATTTTGTGGACAAAGACGATCCAAGGGATTTATCACAGATGCATCCATTGCGTCATAATCGATTGTTCTTTGAAACGCTGTTGCTGTCTTTGGTCGATTGTAAAGACTGGTCAGTGTCTGCTAACGAGTTGTACCCCGTAAACTATCACATTCCAATTGCCTTTTTATGTTGTAATACCAAGCAGAACATCGATATGAATTGTCTCACCTATTTTCCCATGCTAGAATGCGGGTTACGTCTTGTTCAAAGGTTTATTAACGACGAAAATTCCGCTCACATGTATATTGGCATAACATTCGAAATGCCTTCACATCAATACGATATGAATAATTTCAAGAACACTTTTTTAACATCTCGTCCAGTGCTTGTGAAATTATCTCACATTCAAGAGACTCGCGATCATAAAACATTCAGTTTAATAAGGTTGATCGACATTGATAGTGGGGATGATATTTTTCAAACTGGAATTCGCGATGTTCCACCCCAAACCGAGTCGACTCGAGTCAACTGCTGTACAGATACCATGTGTTCAAACAGGCTCCTACAAGGGGTTGCACCCTGCGTTAATCAAAGGGAACTATTTTGCCTGTGCATCTCTCCAATACAAAATAGATTTTACCTTTTATCTTCTAGAAATAGCGGTGTTACTGGTCGAATTGACTTGCAACATTCTCAAATAACGGATTACTGGGTCAATTTCCTACAACTATATGATCAAGATCAAAAGGATAATGCCGACATAGCCATAACACACCCATTACTTACATCTTTACTCTGCGTGCAGAGGAATTCCAGTTGACTTGGGACGAGCTGATCCTCCACTTCGTGGTTCACGGTAATACTCTTCTCATTCCTGTACGTGAAATCGTGTGTATACATGTTTAAATACTCCATACATTCGTCAAATACGGACTTGAGCAATTGCAGACGATGTGCCATATAGCACAACTTGATCCCAGGAATAGATATCAAGCAGCTGATTAGAATAAGTATTGACACGAGACTTTTTCCGTGCCTTCTGGGAACTGTATAGGCCACTATTTTGTTGCTGAATTCTTGCAGTTGCGATACAGATTCTATGCTAAACGTGTGCATCAATAAATTAGTAATTTCAAAAATGAAATTGTTACACGTGTTCATGGCTATAAATACAACCGCATGGAGAATTAAACCCTTTTGGAACGCCTCGAGTACGCATGGCGTCCGTTTAACATTTTGCAACAAAAACTGTAGTTTCAATATCCATTTATAAATACATTGTACATTTTTGTCACTAGAAAACTGTTTCACTGAGTTCACAAAAATGCGATTTTGTTTACCCTCGGATGCCGTTTCTAGTTTTTCAGTCTCAATTTCTTTATCGTCTTTAAGAAGGTTCAAATAGGAAGTCATATCGAGCTGTCTGCAACGATCTTTATTTGACGACGATCTTAACTTTACAACATCGTGGTATAAGTTTACGTATGTCCTTTCAAGGATGCCTTTGAAAATTGTGTCACAAGAGTAATAAGACTTAAATAAAATGTCATTCTGAATGAAATTTTTGTTGTGCACTGTTAACAATTCATATGGCGCGTTGGATTTTGGTAAAAATATGCTAATGTCTTCCGCATTGTCTGATGCATTTTGTTGACAAAAATGTAACATGACCCACTTTAAAATTCACCAAAATTCTCTGTAAAATCCATTAAATAAAAAATGGTACCCTATTAGGTGTAACAGTCATTAAGTGGGATTCAACGTGCAAGGGTCTCCTCATCTAAAATCCAATGGACGTAGTTCTTTAGGTTATACGTCGAAAGGGTAAAAGGGCGGTAGATCCACCAGATGGTGCTCGCTTTTCAAATGCCTCTTTAGCGACAGGGTTTGATCGTAGTTAACAAGAGAGTAGTTGGTCACCATGCAATGGCCGGTAACCTATTCACAGGTATTTTGTTCACCAGCCACATTCTACTGCGAAAGAATGGTATTTCAACTCGTGGTCAACAACTACATGGTGACCAACCACTCCCTTGTTCACGCACAACCCATTCACACATCAATATATAGAGAGATGGAGACCTAAAATGGTGCACATCTCATATTCATCTGACAAAATGCTAATCACAATCGAAGGTAACATTGCTTCTGGTAAGAGCGAGTTGATCGAGGGAATTGAAAGAAAATTAGGAATTGCGGCTTTATTTCCAGAGGAAGTCTCGGTTTGGCAATCTTTTAACGGAGAAAATATCTTAGATCTGTACTATCAAGATCCACGAAAATACGCATGTTCATTTCAAACATTGGCACTAGCGTCTGCCGTTGAACAAAACGCCATGGCGATGAAATCACCGAAGGATATTAGTATTATTGAAAGGTCAATCCTGTCGACTTATAACGTCTTTGTTAAAGCTGCATACTTTAATGGGATGCTGTCGGCCCTTGATTATGAAGTTTTAAGAAAACTGACAAACGCAGTACATGTAGCATCGAGTATGCCTAATGAAAAACACATAATCATCTACTTGAAATGCGATCCAGAAATATGCCTGAAACGACTTCAACATAGAAACAGACAAGGTGAAAATCACATTAAGCTTGATTACCTGCAAACCTTGCACGAATTTCATGAGAACTGGCTAAAAAAAGAATCAATGGTAAAAACTATAGACGCCTCGAGATCAAAAGAAATAGTCTTGGAAGACGTGGTTAGATTTGTGAAACAAATATCGAAGAAAAACCGTCTACGTCACTTCTTCTGCATAAAACGATAGTAAAACAGACACAGTAAATAGACAGATATAAACTGGATAGGATGTCTCAAACAGTGGTATTATAGTCAATGTATGGTATTTTTACAATTGAACAATAAGTCCTATAAATAGCTGTCATCGACAGTGGGAGTGACATTACCAGATGCGCAGTACGATCATCAACATCGAAAATAATACGTTCCAGGCATCTGATTTACCATGTAAGTCTGCAGTTTTGACCTGGACAAGTGACAAATACAAAAAAATATCCATATATTCATTGATTACGAAAAAAAAAGACAGAGTGATAATTTTCCACACGTATGGATTTTTCCCATTTTTCTATATATTTTCGGAAAGTGAACGACCGGAATGCAATGCTCTTCAGCTCGATTTGAATTTACGTTTCAACAACTGCATCAGATCAATTGTCAAAGAGACCAGACACCTTTTAGCCCCCTTCGACAGTCAAAGAGAGTTTGGAAAGACTGTATATAAGATAACACTCTTCAACACTGCAGATAAATATCCTCTCATTAGTCACCTAAAAAAACGTTTCCGCATCTGGGAAACGAAACAGAGTAATTGGTCCCAATTTATGATTCATAATAACATCGACGGGTATCAGAGTATTTCTGTAAAGAAAATCGTCTGTCATAAACACCACACTGGTCTCTACCGAAAACCATACACGGAGTACTTTGTACATTATTCGAAGGTCACTCCAATTCAGTTGAGCATATCTGAACCGATTCAACCTAATCTAAAAGTATTGTGTTTCGATATTGAGACAGATTACAACATTTCTAAATACAGAGAATTTCCCGTTATTCAAATTTCTTCAGTTGTATACGAAACCGCTAAACAATGCATCACGTCAAAAGACCTGTTCACGATAGGCGATTGTGATCCGATATACTTGGATAAACAAGATGGAATAGATGAATCGGATCCGATTCATTCCTACCACATACCATGTACGCTGAATATCGCCGAAAATGAAGCTCATTTACTTAGGCAATTCAGAGATCACGTCCAAAATGTCGACCCAGATATTATGACCGGCTATAACATTATAAAGTTTGATATCTCCCATATAATAAAAAGATGTGCGACATTATCTACCGGATTTTTGTTGGACTGGGGGCGCAAACTGAAGACCTTCATTACCGTGCGGGAGTTTGGTGATAAAAAAAGGTGTTTTTGTTCAGGTAGGATTATATTAGACGCGTACGATTTTCTGAGCAGGGAATTCAGTGGCGAAACGACCTCGAATCGTTTAGATGATTTTTCACAAAGATTTCTCAAGTGTGGTAAATATCCAGACGTGTCCTATGACAAAATCTCCCAATTATTCGAAGAATCACCGACGACAAGGGCTGTATTAGGCAAATATTGCTTGCAGGACAGTCTGCTGGTCGCAAGGCTTATGAAAGTCCTAAATGTTATAGGCTCGTTGATTATTCGAGCCCAACTCTGCTGCTCCTGTCTAACCGACTTATGTTCCAGGGGAGTGCTGATAATCCCTTTCACATTGATTTACAAAAAGTGTGTGGAAAATAATTACATCATAGAATCGCGAATTTCTGCAGAATTAAAACAAAACGTTCAAGGTGCACTCGTTTTAGACACAGATCCCAAGTACGTAGATGACGCGGCTGTGGGAGTGTTGGACTTCCGCTCCCTATACCCCAGTATTATGAGAGCATATAATTTATGCTTCACGACCATAACCGATATACGTACAGTTGAACGATTGGGATTGGTTGAAAACCATGATTATATCGTAGTTCAGGACGTTCGATACCCAGACAACAACCCTGTGGTTTTTGTCAAGACACATATACAGCAGTCTTTATTATCATCTATTCTCTATCAGTTGGATTCTGAGCGAACCAAGTTCAAGAAATTATGCAAGACTGAAAGAGACGACATGCTGAAATTGATATATGATAGGCGCCAGCTCACTTACAAGATTTCGTCAAATACATTTTACGGGTTATTAGGTTGTGACGAACAATACTTGCCCAATTTTCACATTGCAAACTCAATCACCGCCATTGGCAGGTCCATGTTGCGTCGGGTTTGTGACATCGTTCGGGATAGGTTTTCCAATGTGTGCGATGTTATATACGGTGATACCGATAGCGTTTTTGTTAAAATGAAATCGGATTTCAAAAACCACGATGAGAAAATAGAATTTTGTCACAGCACGTGCGACGAAATTGCACACCTAATCAATCACGGCGATGATGAACTGAAGAAACCTTTTGAAGACCCCATCTTACTTCAAAACGAGAAAACTTGCTTCCCATTCCTTCAGTTCGGGAAAAAGCGGTACATTTATAAAGGTTACATCGACAATCGGCCTATTGGAATACGATATATGGGAGTGCATAATAAGAGGAGGAACACCATGAAACTGTTGAGGATTGCCAATGAAAAGATATTTGAGTATTTGATGAATTTCGACAAGCGGGGAGCACTGCAGTATGCTCGTGAAATTATCAAAAAAATCGACCTCCGTCAATTTGATCTTGAAATGTACGTTGAATCATCGTCGGTTCATCAAGGGAAGAAATATGCCAATGAAAGTTTGCTACACGTTGATTTGATGAAACGAATGATTCAACGAGGTGAAATAATATCTGGATCGACGGAGAGTCAGAGAGTGAACTATGTTTTTATCGTCAATTTGGAGAATTCTAAGAGACTTAAAGGTGAAACTGTTGATTTCATCAGGAAAAATCCAAAAACACAAGTGGATTATAAACACATTAGACGCAAAGTCGTTCATAATTTGGAATGTATTTTCAAGCACATTTTCAAAGGGGAAAATATCGTAGATTTACTGAACAATTATAGAACCCCCAAATTACAGACATACTTTGCTACATGCAATCAAGTGCTGGTCAAAGGAGTGTGCGGTTGGTCAAATAAACCGTCGAGAAAACGGATCATCCAAGATCAAGATGACAAATGTGGAAAGAGAACGCTTATAGATCTTTGGTTCAATGCGAAATAAGTAAGAACACGCGAGTACCTCGCTAACAGTGGTTTTGAATGGATGGTTATTTGAGTGACTCTCATAAATCTGTGTTTCCAAACCTGACTATTAGTGCCATACGGCATAATTTCGATGACCATCAGAGATCATACTGTACGGCGCCACCCACAACACAATTTAGTGGAGCGATGTGCAAACAAGAAAATTAGAAAACCACAACAAAGAAATAGATTACAATCGAATTTTATTGACCAGAGTCACTGAGACGTGTGTGATTTCTTTGTGGCATGTGAACAACTGAATGATTGGAATAACTGTACCGTTTATAACCAGATGGTATGATGCCATTCATGGTGAAAGCGAGTGAGTGGTACAATGCCACCAGTGGATTATCTGTGAAATAATGATCTTGAGATTTTCTGGCGATATGATTGGACAACTATCGAGGGGATGGTAAAACCTCTGTTAACATGAATATATATACAGACACACATTTCGTTCGAAACCATAACATCGCTGATGTTGAAAGGGTGAGAAGTTGAGGGTGCAGACACGATACAATGCCACAGGAATCAGCGAATATGAAGATCGAAAAAGAGACGTCTGATCTGACCGAGGGTGGTTATGTACACACAATCACAAATGTTTCGTCTAGAAGAATATTAGTTGTCGGTGATTGTCACGGTTGCTATATAGAACTCGTAGATTTATTGAAATTGACCAGGATGATAACGGTGAAAAAACGGGACGTCACGTTTCGCAGAGACGCTATGGTCATACTTTTATTCTTCTAAAAGACTTATCGAATTTGTGAAGGCTCACCCAAGTCACATTTTCCCACTCAAGGGAAATCACGAGGACCGATGGATTAGAAGGGAACAAATTCATTCAGACTTCATAAAAACGTGGCCTTATGCAATAAGACTACCTGAATATCGCGTGGTATGCGTACACGCTGGAATAGATGTGACCAAACAGTTAAATGAAACCGATCCGTACGTATTCACTTGCGCTCCGATGGACTGGATTAGGCGATATTTCGGACCTCAGAAGATCCTGTTTGGACACCATTCAGAGTTGTGTTGCGACAGGAATGCGAAAACAGCGGAGATTAGGCACTTTCGGAATTCTATCTGCTTGGATACTGGATGCGTATATGGACATATGCTGTCTGGTGTTTTACTCAGCATAACCGGATCTCATTCGATACGCGCGAAGAGTTATAATGTAAAGAGCATGTACAACATGTACAACTGTGATAGGAAGTTTTGAATTATTTGGAATTCCTTCAAAGTTGTACTGTGATCGGAAAGTATAGCTTGCCATTTTAAACATTTTCTGAATTCTATTTTCTGGGATATTGGATGCATGCGGGCAGATGCTGTGTGATGTTTTGCTATGTACTGCCATGTGGTAGAAAGTTTCGACTTATTTGGACAGGACGCAATGAAAACACTTTTCTATTCGTTCGGATTTGTTCCTTTCCAACACCCACAATACACCCAGTACAACCACGTCTGTGGCGCTCGGCGACAATGTGGGAATGACACTCTCATTTCTTTTGAGACATAATAATAGATTTTTGCAAGTCGAAATGCATTGCTTCAGATCTCTGGATCTGATGATCTTGGCAAATTTTGTTCTTTGACTGAAAAAATGAGTTTTGTATTCCACAACGATAATTACATTTGTATTCGGTAGCGTCATTATTAAGTCAGCGCGTCTGTTTAAAATTGGAACCTCCTTGTAACATACAACTCTGTCTGTGTCGTTAATAAAAGGTTTTAAAATTCTTTGAAATTTGTTCCCAAATAACTGTTTTATTTGGTTAACATTAGTGATGTTCATAAATATTTGTTGGAATTTACGATGGTATCGATGTCCCCTGGCAATGTCGGTCATCTTTGAATGATCGATCACCGTTAATCCATTTAAATACCATATCGCAATGCAGTGAGTGATCTAAGAGGTAATGAAGACTACAGACAGAAAATATGCAACTGGACCTTGATTTGAAATTGAACACAAGCATGGCGCATGTGGTTGACTGGGCGTGTCCTGTCAATAAAACGCATTACAAAAGTCAGACTTCACCAAAAATGTCAAGGTCTGCCTACAGCCAACGGTCTTCCACTCGGCGTCCAGCTATAGTTCTAGCACTGTCGTAACTTACCGGATTGTTCGCAATACCGCTGAGTGTACGAAATTTACTGGACGATATTGAGAAACAATCCAGTATTTAAATATTGAGAAAATCATCGTAATGTAGGTCGAATGGAAACCGACCGTTACCTCCGTTATTATTTTCAAAATGAAAACAATATAAATCACGATATGGTGACTAACATCTTCGACTTGAAAATGAAATTGAACCAACATAAAACATATTGTAAATCTTTGGGCAATCCCGTGATATCACATGCATTAGAGTTCGTGAAAATGTGTCATCTAGCAGACGATGCAACACAAAAGGCACCTCTCCAAACGACAAAATGTAATGAAGTTCCACAGCCAGTCGATCAACCAGTCGAGAAGGACGCTGATGTTCAGCAAAACAAGACATGCAATTGTAAACCCCTCTGGTCACGCGACTTGAAGTTCAGCGGATCAGTCGGCTGTTTCTTTGAACCGGAACTATTTAATATACTATTAAATGTGTTTAAAAGTCAGTCTGTTAATATTTTTAAAAAAGTGTCTCATTTAGTGACTCCAGTCAAGTTACCCAAGCTATCGTATGGGCAGTATTACAATACCATCGATTTCAAAGAATCTGACACGCTTTTGATCAAAAGAAAAACTATCTGCACTAAGTCGTTCGTTGAATTGGTTTACACGTCTTTAAAAGACGTATTTGTTAATCTCATGTCAACTTCGTCAGTGCCAGATTTTTTCTTGGTTTGTTTCGTATTGGAATTATTTCATTTGAAATCAGAGATGAGCACGTCTGATAATTATACTCCTAATCTGAACGTAGTTTTGAAGGGTATCAAGGATATCGTCAGTCGCGTTCACATTGTACCGACGGGAAACAAAAAAAAGGATTTTGCCTCGAAATTTTCCGCCACGATACCCTTAGAATTTGTATTACATCAACTTAAAGTTAACGAATTGAAAAATTCGATATATAAACAATATCTACAGAGTATGATTAGTGGGAATTTTGACCTCTATTGTCTAGTCGCACACGGTATTGGCAGTCTTTACCTGATGTATAAATCTATTCACAATTTCGAAACAATTTTCCTGAACATTCACGTGTGTAAAAATCTGTTCTTAATTGATCACTTTCCAGGATTTTACTTGTTTTTATTTGCCATAAACGAGAATAAGCGTTCAGAGGATCAATCAATGATCACAAATTCCACTCAGAGTGAATGGTTGGATATGTTCGTCGTTTACCTAAATATGTATGTATCGTTAGAGCAAAGCATTGAAAAGAACTTGGCTCAGGCGCCGTATGTATCTGGACAAATGGATCAATTACTCAATAACTTCAAGACTTGTCAAAAAATCTGCTTCACCAATTTGAGTAATGCACTTAATCTATTGGCCCAAAAGATAAACGATGGGATGGACTTTGTCGTGCCGAAAAGTAGCACACACACCTTCATTTCAGAGGCTTTAAAATTAGCTAATAATTATCACTTACTTAATCCAGAGTTTATACTACTACACGAGCAGAAAAATTTTGAAAATTTGATCCTTAACGGCTTTTCTTACACTACTAGGGAGCATTTTGCAATCCCATATGGAACAATTTCCATTCCACAGCCTGAAGTATTTAAAGAATAGAAAATGAATTATATTAGCTGTTGATTTCACGCGATGACGTTTTTGAAGCAACCACCTAACGTGAACCTCTGCACAACAGATAACATAGAATTTAATTCGCCTATGAACTTCATTGAAGGGATTGATACGCTGTTGGAGCGATTTACGGGTAAAACGAAAAATGCGACTAAACTTTCAAACGAGCTGAGAAAAAAAGACGTTTTTACGTTCACTCAACACTTTCTAAATACCGTGGCGCTGAAGCAAACGGCGTCCAAATTTCAAGAACGTCCGCTGGGATTTTGTTTTCATAGTGTATATGCATCTGATCTACATTTTGTAGACGAAGTTTTGAAAAATTGGATCATAACTTGTCCATATATTGCACAACCGACGTTAACTCTCGGTTCGGCGGGGACTACGTTTACAGTTCAACGCAATCTCGAGATGTTTCCATTAACTAGCACGTTTAAGGTCGATAGACAGGTTCTCAAAATATTACTGCAGGATCAACCAGACGATGAATTGTTAAAGGAACTGTTGGATTTTACAGGCGGATCTCATATCACGGATCTCGCTTACAAGAAGGCGCATGTCATGAAATTTTTCACTCACTATAATGCCATGCGCCATCAGTGGATTGACAGTTTCTCGCGAGGAATCAATAACCTCACGTTGAATTATATCCTCCACAATTCACCTTCGTATTACGTTGCAAAGGCCATAAGTTTTATCGATCGAAGCGAGTCTCTAAACCCATCGACTCTTATTAACAATGTATTAGCCATGGTTGTAGACCTTACATTTGGTCTCAGTAAACAACCCGACAAGTTTTTGAAACAACACATCTACTCGTGGAGCGATTTGACAGAAACCCTACAACTACATCACGATAAGACGAATAAAATTAACATAAATGACCAAGAACAAGGGCATGTTGGAATCTTATTACACGCAAATGGCGCAGGGGTGCAATTACGTCATATATTAGAAACAGCCGATACAACGCTAGAATACAAGTTTAAGGCTTTAAGTTTCGATCAGCAAGATTATAATATGGCAGCACACACCGGGCTCATAGTAGACGACCTTAGATATAACACGAAGAATTCGTATTTAGTAAACGGAGCTGAGAGTGCAAAGGTTTTGTATCCGGATTCGCATTCGGTTAAAACACGCTATCCAAATTCTAAAATCATGTTTACTGGTTCGGAATACATAGTTCTGGATAATCTAGAGGACATTTATAAATGCACAGAACAAAAGAATCCGTTAAAGTCCACCTTAAAATGCAATTTTTCATCTTTGTTGGGCGCTGTCGATTCCATCAACCCGAGAAATTTACATTTACCGCATCAGATAGGGCAGTACGATTGCAATGGAAATGTTTCGTACGTGACATTTTCGCATCTCAAACCTTTTTTCCGATTTTCCGGTCTTTATGACAAATCCGTCGTTCAAAATAATTTGCCAAAGAATGAGAATTTCAAAGAGTGTGATTTAGACAAGAAAAAACAGCAACTCACTCACGGTAATTATAACTATATCGAAAATGCTGACGTCTTGTCGACGGAACTCCATCCTTTTTTCGACGTCAGATATAGTGGTGATGGTACAGCCCGGTTAAATAGGCGATTCGTTTTCGGGAATATCCCACACTTCTTCATCCCCCCCGAGGTACACAACATTAGAGGGAGACAACTGCTCGATTTCGCTGATATGTCATCTGCGCAGAAGTACGAATCAGTACTAAACACCGCATTTAAGTCTAATAAACATATTGAAACAATGACCAAAGATGCGCAAATGCTACTGGTTTCGTTAGCGTCCGAGAAGCCCTTCTATACATATACAGCTGGTAACAGTGTTGAAATTCAAATGAACAATGCTACTGAAATGAAACGATTAGTTGACGAAATATGCGCATTCATAACGCAACATGATGATGGCGATTATCCTCGAATCCCTTTCATTTTTAATTATAAAATATTATTTGATTTCTTGTCGGCTGTTGAAGACGTACGCAAGACAAGAAAACTGGCATGCAAATCTAAAAAAATAGACCTCACTGTAAAAAGTCTGTCCGAAGATTACTTCATGAACTGTTGTCTAGGCGAAAGCAATACACTAATTAAAATGAAACGCCTGCAACAGGAAAAAGAGAAATCCCTAGAAGAATTGAGGGCTCATGCCAAAAGCTTCTTAGACACTCACAGCTTTAAAACCTTCGAGGAATATGCGGGAACTCGCGAGACCATCTTGAGTAAAATAAAAGACGTCAGTGAAAGGGAACGATTGAATAAAGACTGTCGTGAAATGGACGCTGTTTGTCAAGAAATAACGAGTCTCGAGCAAGCCCTCGGAACCTTGAAAACCTTCGTGGAGTTACATTCCACACAGGCGATTCATCACGAAAAGGCAAAATGTTCCGATTCGGATCCATTCTTATATTACCTCGTCAGTCAACTCGACGAAGTCGTTCAAGATAACCTCTTGCAGTTTAAAATCGACTTCATGTCTCTCATGTCAGAAATTGCATGTTTGAGTGACCGCTTTTTAGCAGATGCTGTCGAAACGACCACCGTCGAAAACAACTTCAAACAAGCGTTTCATTTACTCCACACTCATCATCCAGACATCTCCTGCGAGGAGCATTTATACTCTACGTTAGTGATACCGCTGATAATGGGCGATCAAGCGTTCCATATAAGCTTCGAAGAAAGTCCTCAAACGACCACTTTTCTTGGAAACACTATAGATGAGATTGTAATGAATCATTTTCACCAGAGATCTGTCTTTATTCCCTCAAAAACCTTTCTTAAACGGATGACGGAAACAAATAAAACGATCCCTTTACATTTTTTTTTCGACGGCCGTTTTTCCACCAAGAACAATCCAAATACAATCGGTAGATTCGCCAAGCCATCTAGGATTATCTATAAAAACAAAGAGGCGACTAGAGTTAACAATGCGGGTAAAGACGTATTCCTCTTTCAAGAACCATTTGCAAACATAGTGAAATTCTGTAAAACTCAACCTAAATATCAGAGCTTGTTGACGCTCTACACGTCCACCCTGATGTTAAGTCCATTTCAATTTGAGGCCACACTCGATAAGCTACACCCGGCATTTGCGGTCGTCCTGACGAAGGAAGAACAATTCAATACCGAGGACATTCTGATCAGCCAACAAGGCTCGTTTAACCTTTATTTTTCATATCCCATTACGCAACAGGGGATAAATATCGACCACTCTTACAATTCAACTTCAATGAAGTTAGGATTGATGAGTAACAGCATCTCATCCGGGTCTATACTTTATCCCAATGCCATCCTGAATTCGGCAGTCACCGACATGGCCACCGACATACTGAACATCAACACAAAGGTCACCACGTCTTATCAAGAAAAATGTCGACATCACTTACATCCGTGTATAAGGAAATACTTGGAAAAGAAAGAGAGAATGGGTTCGTCGGCCACGCGACAAGACGCTCAGAGTGGGCACAAGAAGACATACTTCATCCCTATAATTGCGCCCGTCATGCAAAACTTAAATTACTACACGAAACCATTTAATCCTCGAGGGCGATCAACTATATACTCTTTCACGCACAAGACTGCTTCACCTGAAGAGGTCATGTTTAATCACGGAATGCCAGATCCCGACAACGGCGGAACACCAAACCTCGCCACTGTGAACCCGTGGGCATCACAACGATTCAGTCTTTTCAACATACTATACCAACGAGTAAGCAATTTTAAGAAGAATGAGATTTTTGTACGATGTCCCGAAATGGACCTCATCAGCATGTATTTTACACTTCCTGAACAAAAGGAGACAATGAGGAAACAAACGATTGGTGGCTTTTTGGATGCAATCATTAATGATTACAATGTTCACGTGAATACATTTTCGGGAAAGTGTGAAAAACTTTGTAAGAGAGGGCTTTTAGAAACTACCCCCTGTCGTGTACTGGGAGTTTCATTTCCTCGATTTATTTTTACTAACCATCAATTGAAAGAAGAGTTTATTCACAAAAAATTTGACAATAATCACTTGAAGAAGAATCCAAATGATGCCAGGGTGATTGATCACCTTCACGAATACTACATATCGAGAGATGGGGAATACGTGATTTGCTCACCTCACAAAATGCTCGGGAAATTCGACTTTGGATCCGCTTTAGCCAAGCCGTATAGGTAAACATGACAATGTAAAAAACCGACGCATTTGTGTTGTGGTGGACGTTTTCCAGTTAATATCAATTCTGCAGATCGTGTAACTACCAGAGTCGAATTTTCATATACACCCACAAGATACCGTAGAGTCGGTTCTATAACATCAAAACATTACATGTATATGCAAAAGTGCCACCCCCAGTTCATTACCATGTCAGAGCCTGGTTTCCCGTCTGCATTGATCGACCAATGGCGTACAGGAGAAGGCCTGGTCGTCAGTTTCTTGCGTAGACATGAGGTGGCGGGATACCACTCGGCCTATATGTTGTCAGTCAAATGTCGGCCATACACAACTTGTATCAATAATAAAGAATGCACCAACGCACGCAAACTCCAAAGCTTTTGTCAATCACTGACAACAGAGTAGTGCAATTCTTGAATGCAGGGTGAAATGGATCTCTATCCCATGAAACCACAATTCGTAAATAGCGCCTGGTTTTGATGGCCTATTCAAATCCCCGTCGCGAATGTCAGTCTTGATCAACATGTGATCAATACACAGCAAAATGAGCGTTGCTGATCTTGAATTATAGATTGATGTTATAGAACCGACTCTACTGTATCAGTGTCGTATCGGGAAGTAGGCCTACCAATGAATTTCTCAACACCTCCGCGACTTTACCGAGACAGAATTATTGATACTTCATTCGTTATTGGTTGTCTGATAAAGATAAAGAAAATCATTGATTTTTTTCGCATATAGTATTATATATATTTCAATACAAAATATGGAATGATGCGACAGCCCTATTTACAATTGACTCACCAGTGCGTCACCCCCCCCCCCTCCCATCCCCTTTATACATACATAAACATTGTCAAATATAGGGCATACGGTTAATTGAACATAAGAGTCTTATTTATTTCTTCCATCTCCAAACACACGTGGGCCACACGATTTGTTTGGAAAAATGTACATGTACATCGAATTCAAATTCGATGTACCATCCGATATGAACATATTTAACACCGCATAAAGAACACGTGATTCTCGTCTCGGTGGCGGGTGGTTCAGACAACGAATGGAATAGGAGCAGTCAGCCGCGCATATTGCCAAAAAATGGCGACAAAGTTCTAACGGACCAATCTACGTGATTGCTGCTTGATCAATAATGAATGGGTCCGCTATGCACTAAATTGGGTCGTAGTGACACCTACTGTTCAACTCACTGACATCTCCTATTGGCCCCATGTCAACGGATTCAGACTCAAGGTGTTATGTTTTATCTAAATTAGGCACGAGCATGTCGAGTTGCAAACAGATCGATACATATATATCAGTTTATAAGTCATGTTGATTCCAACGCAGGTAATGAATGCATTTCCGACCGTTTAGAAATCGTCCTCACTCATCCCAGTTCGTGTCCTCGAAGTTAATTAGTGTTTCGGGAATTTCCAAACTGGGATAATCTTCTTCATTATATTTACACAGAACATCGTGAGAAGTCGTATCGAATGGTCGCGCACTTATAAGAATAATGTCATTGATGTTCAATTTGTCATTTCGTTTCAAACTTCCTCGCATTTTACAACGAACCGTAGTCTTATTTTCAGTAAAGGCGAGCAAAAATCCCGATCCGGTAAACTTAGTAATTCGAGCGTATTGTTGAACTGAAGGATCTTCTTTGCATTGAAAGATTTTGTGTCTTGTCGGCTGTTGCTTTCGTCTCCCCATGATTATTGCCAATGAAGTGAAGTGAAACTCCATGTATATATAATAATATTCCAACCAGTGGTTTTGAGAACCACGTGGTTATTTCAAACCACGGTACATACAGGCGGTGGCATTCAACCGGGCGCACGGTACATGAATTAATGAGTGGCACCACGATTGTCCGTTAACGAGTGGTGTTTCTTCCACAAAATCAATAAAATCACCATAATTTAGTATAAATGTTCTGTATATTGTATACGAGGACTAGATAGCTAATGAACGTCAACAACATGACTAGTATTGAACAAGCGCTTAACTTCTTGGAAAGAACAAATGGAGGATACAATTTTTTATCTGATATACACGGAAAGTATGCGGTAATGCAAACCGTCGATCCAGTGCTACACGGCCTACATATTCAATACGATTCTTGCAAGGATCAAAGTGCACCTCCACATCCTGACGATGATGGTGATGATGCAAGCCTAATACATAAATTAGCGAGGATATTTGATGAATCCGAATTCAATTCAAATTCTCAATGTCGTTTCGAACAAGATGGTCTGTCATTTTTCCTTCAGGATTTGGAAAGGAATTACAGTGACTACGTTTACAGATACGTTTTTGATGATCTGCACACTTTGTTGAACCCCTGCAAACAACCCATCATCAACTCCATTCTCACCGCAGTGTCTGCGTACAACATCACCACAGATGTCGAAACGCTACAGGAAAAACTGAACGCCGTCTATAATTTCAAGTGTGTTGAAACACATTGTTTATTCAAAAAAATTCGGGTATTTCACGGCGGAGACTTTGAGAAACAAACAATGTACGGTGGGTACGGTCCAACACTCTTACCCAGGTTTTGCATCTCTTACGAATGGGCTACAAATAAAGAGAAATGTATACAATTTCTAGCCGCCATCGAGACGTTTCATAGAGAACTTGTGGTGGAAAACGCGCGACTACCATGGTCAAATTCCTGCTTGTTATGCTTGATGCACTGTCATAATTGTCTAGTTAATGAAAACTGCGAGGTTGACGAGGTTGCAAACATTAAACTCTTCCCAACCATATGCGACTTCGCGATCTGTGAAATGCCCGAACAACTTTATTCCGTCGGATTCAATATCATTAGAATTTCGAACAAGGCTAATGTCGGAGTATTAAACAATGCCACATTGAATATCAATAACGTAATTTACCATATAGAAAAAATTTTGAACTACTTTTTCCTCCGAAAGTTCGAATGCGATCAATATAATATGTGTGATGTTCTCAGCATCAACCAAATTTAGACTTGAGATTGTTTATAAACTTGTAAATAACCGATCCGTTTGATATGCTTAGGAATATCTCATCGAGACTTAATGTTTTGTCCAGTAAGTCCAATTTCATGGTCTCCGTTAATCCTGAGTCAACAAATAAAGAAAGGAATGTGGTAATGAACATCAGTGTGTGTCGAGTCATTTTGTATTCGATAAACTGTCCAGTCGCATCGTAACTGGATATTATTCCAAAAATCTTATGTAATAGAGCACTCCATGTTGCAGAAAGCTCTTTTACATCTTCGTAGATTTTTGGCACGTCGGCTCTCAAGGTGCTGTTCATGTAAGAAACATTGTCTTGATTGTCGTCAATGTCGGAGCAGTCGACGATAAGTTTTTCGCGCTGATCCATTTTTCGATTGAGTTGCTCTCGTGATAGGACCATGTTTTTAGAGGAATTGTTCTGCGATACTTCCCGTTCACCCTCTGATATGCGTAGTTGTATGTCCTGCTCTCTGACTCGTTTCTCGAGATCCAAAATTTGTTTTTTCTTTGTCGATTCCGATTTTTTCAAATCATTAATTACCCTAGTTTGATTTTGTATACAAATTTGCGTCAGTTTCGAAAATTTATTTAAATTATCCTGCATTTTCTTTTGACGATTCATATTTTGAGAAAGTTGATGGCGCTGTAGTAAGGTAGAAGAAAACGTGTCGTTTCCGTTAATTTGATGGAGGTTTGAATTCGTGGTGTATACTTCCTTAGAAGGGCTGCTTTCTTGATTGCACACGAAGTTTTCAATGTTCTTCAGCCATTCGTTGGTACTACACCCCGTCGATTTTCTTAAGTCAATGAGACGACGCAATTCTTTTTCGTCACACTGAAATCTATTTTCCTTTATAAAGGATTTCAATTCAGTTGTTATTTGATCATTATCATCCTTTCCTTTGGTTCCTTCGGTGCCTGGTTTACTATGAGGTCTGCTGTTCACTATGATTTTCGTTGGAACTGAATTTGCTCGAACTGTCATCAAATGAATGTCAATTTTTTCCAAAACAAATTTTTCCCACATATACACGTGTCTCAGAGGTGAGTAGATAGTCAGGTCGAATCCATCTCCTTCACACGTGGCGTTAATGTCGTCGCGTTCAGGATGTAATGTGACGTTGCATTCGTTATAATAAAAAAAATCTCCAACTCTTTATCACTCGTTAAAGTCCTACCGCAGAATTGCTTTGTTTTCATATCGAAGAGTATGACAGTGTCGTTTAACGCCGGTATGACACTCACGTCGCACTCCCTCAAACTTATAACTTTTCGTATATCTGTCAAAACAGACTTTAAATCATTTCCAGAGACGCATTTGGGACGTTTGTCCACTTTGAAATCGGCAACGTAAGGTACAACACCTATCAGTACATACCAGTCGAGAGACCTTTCAAACAGTCGCTGGTATGTATGGTGATCGCCATGCGCCTCTTCAAATGCTATATTTTTCAATGTCAGTGAAAACTGAGTCTCCCACATATCAAATAAAGTGCGTTTATCCAAGTCGTCGAGGTCTGGTAAAATTTTTTTCGAATTGTGGTAGTATTCAAGCCAGTCACGACTTATAATCTCTGGTGTCAAATTATATAAGATTAAATTGAGTGTGTGTTGAAACAAAATATTGAACACATGCATACCCTTTTTGAAATCTTCGTACATTAGTTTATTCGGACAAGAGAAACCATTACCCAGCAATACATCGATCAATTCGAATGAATACCTAGTGGGATGTACCAGACTATAGCTATTAGTTTTGGCTCGGTTTGTGGCACGTAAAATGCACCGTTTTACATTATTATGGTCATGTTGGTGACAGTATATTTTTGAATATAAAAAATCCATCGATGCGTAAAACGGACACGCTTATCAATTAAATAATTGGACTATCCAGGGAAAACTGCACCTCCAGGTGGCTCTCCTGTACTATAAGTCCTAGTGTCACTGTTTGCAAAATGACAGGGCATGGAAAGTGAAATATTCAGAAACTCAAGTGTGTTATCAAATAAAGGAGCGGAAAAAAGTGATCTAATCTTTTTCAACCTCAGCCTCATCCGTCACTGATGTAATCATCGTATTAGACTTGATATTTTGTTCATCATACTTTTATCTGATGGCACAAATCGGCTTTTGTAACCAGTTAACACCTCGAGCAATAGAAACAAATCCTTTCCTTAGGGGTATTGAGGTTGTCAATTTTGATTATGCAATGACACCGATGATCATGATTCACGGATAATATCAGAGGTCAAGGTCAAACTTCCCAAAGTAATGATCTAAACAGGCACTGGATTGTATAACGTATAGAAACGCCTATCGAGAGGTGTCCCATTTTGATGTATAAACTGATTGATAATCACTGAACATATCATCTGAAAACATGTCAGAAGGAATGCAGACTTCAACAATCATAGCCGGTTTTTTGAACAACTCGCCGGTGTCGGTCTCGACCACAGCGCTGTCGTAGCAAAACAACAAGAACAGAAAGAGAGTTTTTATTTCTTCAGAAATACTTTTGACCACGAATGCTTGGTGAAACACTTGCTTTATGTACTGGTGTTTGCAATTGACGGTGATGGAATCTACGGTATAGGAACGTAGTGGTTTGGTGACCTCGAATTCAGTTACGGGATCATACGTAAACACCGTTGTAGTACAGTCGTTCCAGCGCGCTCTTGCGATTGAGGTTCCATAGCACCAATCTGTCGGCTTTGAATTATTATTATTTAGTTCCCGTGGCACGAAAAGTAGAGATTTTGCATAACTTTTCATTGACATATAATCGTGTTTCAAGAGAAATTCTTTGAAGGCGCTCTCGGTGTCTGGCGCCGGACTTTGTAAAAAGATTTTATAAATAGATTTTATCTCACAAATGCCTCTAATTTTTCCTTTTCTCATTATCAGTAAATCAGGTGTCGCCGCAAACATAGGAAGATTCAGATGCAATATCAGACCGGGTTTGTAAAAATGCGCCTTTTCGTACATCGCCTTGAGACAGAGATGGCATAAATGTTCATAACGCAATCCGTGTTTCATGGCCTTAGTCGTGAATTGCGATCTGAACGCGTTATTGACAACCTCATTTGTGATGGTATTCAACTTAGTAGACGATGTAATTCTATTTTCCCGAAGCGCATGCCAGAGGTCAGTGTTATATTTTGTGAGTTGGTCGACAATTGCAATCATTCCTAAAGACATCGAATGATTCGTGCGGATACCCGCCAAACGCTCCAGTTGCATGCAGAGTGATGTGATTTCTTTCTCAATACGTCGATCTGACATGATGGGATATCGTAGAACTGATGCGACAACCGTAAGGGCAGCTATTAGAATATTACTGCGGGTGGTATGTTTATGAGGGGGTAGGCCTACCATCTTTTCGCCATAGAGATCCTATGGTTTCGAATTTTGGAATAGCTTCTAAATCAAACTGAAATGGTATCTAAATATCAGAGCAGATTGTGTCCTGGGAGCTCGAATCTGTTTTTAGGTCCTCTGCTGTTTTTCAACCTATCGAGAGGAATCCATGCAGTTGGGGTGGTAGGCCTACCGTCGATGGTGTAATGATCTCGATATATAAGGCACTGTGAATATGTAGTGGTAACTACCACACCCCTTCCCACAGGTGGTATACCAGTAGTAACTGACCACCCTCGAAAGAAATCACAATCTAATTTCGACTGGAGATGAAAATATATCTGACGAATTACGCTTTCATAGAACACGACGATTCAGAATTTGTGTCCTATATTGAAGAGTTTTTGATAAGATTAGTAAAAAGGGACATTTCCGAGTGCGAATCAATTTCCATATTTCTACTCATGGAAAATCTGTATACTTATTTCTATAACGTGTTGTTACATTCTCACAGCAACTCTTTGATAAACTTTTACAATTATGATTACCTATCACGGGTCATTCACACGGACGGGTATGTCAAAAATTGCTGTATGATAAAATTCAACGCCCCTCCGTGTGACGTCTACGCGGTAAACAAAGAAAAAAGTAATATAGACATTATCCGTAAACTACACGAATCACATCGCATACACAAACTTAAGAAAATCGCCCAAATTTCAAGCGTTGATGGGAGAATAGATTTGCAAATGGCAAGGATGTTTATTTTTTACCTCATGTTGACCGATATATTGAAGTTTGAACACGAGATTCCTCAAACAGATTGGTATTTTTTGAAAGCGTTGGTTCTTGACATACTGAGTTACAAAGGCATTTTTGCTATGCACGAAAGAACCGCAACAAACCGTGAAATTATTAAAATAACGAAAGGTACTTTAAGTGACCAATACATCTATGACATGCTATACTCATATTACGGAAACGTCAGGGCCGTCCAAAATAATTGAAGATGATGATGGTGACATAGAGTTTACGCTTAAGAATTTGAAAGAGTTGTTACCAGCGAACACAGTGTCTCATTTTCCCGACATAATTACCAAGTGTCAGCGGCAAGACAGTTACATCAGATATTGCAAAAACAAGCACTCCGCTTGTGACCACGCCAAAATATTTAAAGTCTCATTAGGTAAACATAGAGAATATTATTCCTTATGGACCACGATAGACAAGAAAAAATAGCACAACTATTGATTAATTCGATAGAGCCGATCCCAAAACAATATAACGTATACAAATATTTGGACGTTAGTGATACGTACATAATCTCGTTTGAAATTTTCATCGATGTCATATCCATAAAACTTGTTCAGTTATTTTACGCTCTGAATTTATACCAGTTTAATCACACGCCATTAGATTTTTCAACGTATTTACAGACTAAAAATAAAAAACGCACGGTTGATTACTGTACGAGGTGGAGGGTGGAATTGAGCAGGTCCAATAATGTAACTTCGATTACATTGAGCACCACTTCAAAACCAAAACGGGAAAATCATCAGAAGATATTTGACAGCGAACATTATTTCTTCATTTTGATGCCGGCTGTGGAAAAATCGACGCACATTGCAATTGACCTGTTGGATGTCTACCACATGCTGGAAAACTACTACAGTCACTTTCAGATTGAACCGGAACGCCTCATAGATTTCGTTCTAATGAACCCATATCACAGCGATTTCATTGGCAACATGCCGGGTAGAGATCTATCCGCCAGTTGGATGGGTACTCTAAGATGTCAGGGACAAAATACATGTATTTCAGAGGATGAATGTACCCTTCTCTCGAAAATGGGTACCATACTCAAGGGCCTAGTATTTTACTTGGTAGTAGGAGCTGTAACTTACAAACTGCTAGGACTATTCTCATTGTGAAATTCATCACACACTCGATGGTGAATACAGTGGGTCGACTGAAGGATGGTAAATTTAAATAAAAACCACTTGGAGTTTTCATTTGGGATGTTGTCACACCATCCATACTGAAAACTCCAAACGCACCTCCCCCTCTTCATATTTACCACCAGGTGTCATAATGCCACCTGCGGTTGTTAACCTTCCATTGGAGGGTATAAAAGGACGTCAATACCTTGAAAAGCCATCACATATTATATTTATATTTCCAAGATGACAGAGACATCTAACTACGCTAAGAAGGAGATGGAATTATTACAGAAATGTACGAATGTCTGTTCCGGATCATATATCTACTGCGTTCCTAAAGAACATTTCGAAAGTTTGTCGCCTTTGTCAAATCTGTTGGCCCTGAAAGCCGGTGGATACGATATTACTTTATTGTCTACTTTGCGTAATTATACTATCGACAATTCGATCCTATTGAATGGGATAATAGAAGGTGACGTTGACGACGATGACGACGTGAAAAGTTACCCTCTCCTTCCATACGCCTACGTTTTCTGGGGGAGTGACGTTTTTAACGTTTCCTACGAGTGCAAAGACCTCGTCGGATGCATCAAAAAAATCGCGGATCTGTATCCCAATCATATGGATGACTATTGCGAATTTAGACATCCTTCCATCACATATTCTTCCAAAGAGGAAGATTGCGTTTTAGTTCGGAAATTGTTGCAGATTTTTGATATTGACGAACAAGATGCTGATGATTACGTAATGTACTTTAGTGGACGAGAAATAGCTTTGAATTGGATGCTTGACGATGGGTTATTTATAGACAGACGGTCTCTGATTGATGTGGAACTCTTTGACTCCCGCGTTAGACGAGTTGCTTTAACACGCAAGGAAAATGAGAACAGATTCAATCACGGGGGCGTCAAAAGAACGCTTTTTCAATCTACTTTAGGAATTATGAGAAAGTACCACGAGATACCAATGAACAGAATCATTGAAATATTAAAAAATCAAAATAACCTCGATTGGAAACGTAAAATTTCAAGTGGCGAAACTACAAAGGACGTTATTAAAGAACTAACGTGGAAAACGCGATTCCTCTATTACAGTCAGCTGATCGAAGTTGAAAATGAAGCGTTTGACATCAGGAATTGGCCTTTGATAACCAACGACTATGATAGTGAAGAAGAAAAAAATCACGCCTTCGAACGATTCGAAAAACAGATGGCTGGATTAACAATCCATCTGTTAATGCAACCTTCGAGCGTTCTATTCATGAATGCCTTAGAACTAAAGAAAAACGAAAATCAATCTTGTCATTTCATCGATTTTAATGAGTATTACGATCAGCCGTATATTGACCAGTTAGTCCTGATGGCTGCGTATTGTCCTCCGATTGTAGCTTACCTACTTAGAATACTCCATTTGTGTTCATCCAGTTTTGTTTTCCCTTTACACAATTGTCTATCCAACATCAAAAAAGAAGGTGAATGTGCCGTGAATGAGGACATCAAGAAATCCTTTCATCCCACGTTTGACAGATGTACTTGTACAGTCAAGTCTATGGACTATAACTGTCCTATAATTTTAACGCATGTCATGAGACAAAACTTGAAGAATATCAATTCTTCAAAAGGCTCACTCGAAGAACGTTCACAGTCCGAAAATACTGTACTTATACCAGGACAATTGTCATCGTCATCTTATTTGAATTTACTGGGAAATTTTGGACCGGGTTATACTGAACACACCAACGTTGATCAATCAGAAACGAATATTATGAACAACACAACGTTAAAACGGTCTTTGGATAAGATATTTTACGACTGTAATGAAAAATTCGGAGATCGTTTTTCAAACAATGAAAATAATCTCTTCAAGCGAGACATGTTCGCCGTTTGGCCGAGGGATCTAATCAAATCACCTAAACGCGGCAAGACGTTTTTTGAAATCGACCACAGAAAGGAAATTGAGGACAAGTTTGATGACATTTATGAGAATATCATGTACATATTCACAACTTGCATAAGTCAAATGAAAAGGCTGTCTGAATCACTACTAAACCCATCTACAGACAAGCGTCATCAATCTCCTATGTACAACATTAAAATCAACGGCGAAACAAACGCCTACAAGGTTCATCCCATTTTGAATTTAGCGCACAACGCTTACATCAATTTGAGTTTGCGTAGATTCATTGTAGTGGATTCAACATTACACGAAACGCACAAACTCATGCGTGACACGAAGATTGTTCTGGACAATAATTTCGACGTGAGGCGATCGTTCATGAGCTTAAAGCAAATTCGCTTGGATGGCAAACCCGGTGACAGCACCACGTTCAGGAAAACAAATCAGCTGGTGTTGAAGGCTAATGCGACTTTCCCAAAGTCGAATAAGACTACAACTTATAAAAACGCCGACGCCTTGACCGCATTGCTGGAAACGGTTGCACAGTCGACAATCGGTGTTGATGAAACCGCGATCAATAGTCTATTGAATGCTGGTCAGCACCTTAACGATCTGGCAGACGTGGACTCAATACCTATCACGTTTTTCCAAAACAGTAATGACGCGTTATCATTCAGCTTACACCGGTCATTGCAAAGCACAAGCCAAAGTGCTGATCGATTGCAATTTGAAGATTTCTGTTGGTTTCTAGAATACACCGACAAGGGGAAGTTGATATTCTTGCTTATGAGGATATACCGACTCTTGATATCCCGCGTGAACATCAATCCCGACCTACTGGATAGAAATATACGAGGAGTGATTGAACAGTTGTGCATTGGATACCTTAATGCAAAACTGCCATTTTTGCAGGAGAAAGAATTAAAATCACTCGGTGCATACACGGCTTACGCTGAAACACCGTACGCTGGTAGGGAAAAACGACCGATATTAACTCCCATAAATAACTCGAACACTCTGGCAAAAACATTACCGTTCGTCTGTGCTGCTGTTTCGTTCACGGCTTATAGTACAAGAGGAAAGAAAAATTTGCAAGATCTGACCTTGAACGATATCTACTTTCGACAACAGTTGGTATCGATCCCTCGCGAAACGATCAGTCCGTTTCTATCAAGACCAGATCGTCCCATTCAACAAGGATTGACTATTATAACGGCACCCACTGTTGGAAATATGACCCCGAGTAAGGCTACAGTCGGCCAGTCGGTGGATTCTTACAAACAATTCTGTAACATCATGAAAAAACACTTGTTCTTTAGTAACGTTCGTGACATCTCGGATGTGCTCGGTAACAGCCAACTGTTTGCAAAACTTTGCTCTTTTTTTGCCAAACATATAAATAAAGACGACGCACTAAAATACATCACCGTGACGAAGCCCCTTAAGATGGAGCACATCTTTAGAGTGGTATGTGACTTTTTCAACCAGATAAATGACATGTTATTGTGTAACTATGCGGTCGATGAATACACAGACGATCCAAACGACGTACTCTCCCATTTCATAAAATGCATCTACAATCAAATGGAAGCTCTCAATCCTGCTCAAAAACGACGGTTAGACGACAATACCAACAGCGAAATTCCCGCTAAGAGAATAGCCAGTGAAAGGTCATCATTCGGAATAGTCACTCAAATAAATCGCTACTGATTATAATCTGAGAAGCCAGTCATCTGATCGGTTGTCCGGAATAATCGCAAACAGATAAATATACAATGCCGATGGCTGTGTCATACACATACCAAAAAGAATATTTAAAAAAAACAACTAACCATGTATAGGCCTTTAATGTAGTTATATACTAGTAGTATTTTTGTACACGCCTCATGAGTCTAAAATATCAATTATATGCCAATTGCTTCTTTATTTCATTCAATAGTACGACAGGACATTATTTGGGTCCAAGTTAATGTTATCAGGCAATACATCTACGCGCAACCCAGAGACGTAATTTGACTGGGAGACTGGGATACTTTCGGTATGTAAGTTAATACTGGGTTGGGAATACACCGTATGTAATGTGTTAGTACACATAGAAAAGAAACGATCTTATCACGCGATAAAATGAATCTCCAGCATAATAA
>NMRB01000826.1:15391-68527 GCA_002633025.1 Notospermus geniculatus | reverse complement strand
GGTTGAATAGAGGATGGTTGAATAGATGATGGTTGAATAGAGGATGGTTGAAGTGAGGGTGGTTGAATAGAGAATGGTTGAATAGAGGGTTGTTGCATCATATGCTGTGGATATTGCATTGGCACATACTGCAGGGAGTGAGTCGATTGTGGCAGCTGGTGCATTGACCTCAGCTCGTGTGGATGAGTGACTGGCCACTGAAGCAGTGGCGGTGGCGGTGGTTGTTGTTGTTGTCTCAGTTCTGAAAGCAGTTCACTTTTGATATCATCTTTGATGTTGTTAACGCAAGTTGCCTGTATGCTGTCAGCAGTTGACATTGAAACACTATGTACACGTGGATGAAGTTTTTGTCTTTTCATTTCGCGATTATCATCTTCATCTTCATCATCGTGATACTCGCGTTTTCGTTTAGTAGACTGATGTCTGTTTTCCATCCCGCTATCCGAAGCTCGAATAAGTTTGATCAGATCTGAGAAATTGATTAATACCTGATTTTCGGCGGTCTTAGTATTATTAGACATTGGTAGTTTGGGATGTGAAGCGTAGATGAAGTCACTGTCGACACCCGTGATTTTGCAATCATTAAATAATTTATCCATTCGATTGCCGATTTGTCTTGAGGACACGACTTCGTTCCAAATACTTTCAATCAGGTTACTCTGTACTTTGCATGACGGCATTGCGATATGCGCTCTGTTAAGTTTAGCTACGTCACTCTGAGAGTATTCAACTCTAAATGTTTTGAAGACGTCGAAAGGGTTGTGTTGATTATAAACGACCACAGTACCAACACGTTTACCAAGCCCGGTTAAACTAACATGTTTGATAAAATTGTCTGCGTAGGAATACTTGCTAGAGCCCAGAGAAAAGGCCGGGAAAATGATCTGAAAGTACTTTTCAAGTGAACCGTCGTCACCAAAATCGTACGTGCGTGATAATCTCTGAAACGTTTTTAGAAGGTTTTCATTGGTTATTCGCGCCAGGCAGAAGAGCCCTTTGCTCTGCACGTATTTGAAACACAGACATGTGCCAATCGTTAGTGCTTCATTGTGGTGAATATTTAATTTGACGTCTGCGCCGTGTCGGTATCTAAGCTCTAATTCAATCAGGTCCGATTCCGAAAGTGCAATGTCAGTAACTTCATTCGAACATCCTTCAGTTTCCAAAAAACTATTAAGCAAATAAACATAACCACCGACATACATTTTTCTTTCGTAATTTAATCCTTTTACGACATTCAATTAAATAATACAATGAGACCTCTTTGGATCCTCTGTTCCAAAGGGGTCATCAGTTCAATATCATTTCGGAGTTAATCTAACATCGAAAGCATGAGCTTGAAAAAAAGACACATTTATAAACGATGTTTTGCAACGACCCCTTTCTATTAGGTTTATCTGACTGTTCTCATACGGCGCATCAACTCAAGATTGACGGAAGAACTAGCCTGGTTCTCATACCCTTAGTCTCATACCCAAAATACATGTAGATCATCTCCGGTATGTAATAACGTCACTTCTCAACGGCTATTGCCTGGTCACTGTCTGCGCAGCGCCATCTCGACGCTGGTCAGGGAACCAGGATACGGTACAACGCACGCGTGAGGTGCGAAAGAGTTAACATCAGTATGGTGATGTATATCAAAACCCCTATATGATAGGAATGATCACTACCACCGGTGGTGGTCATCAGTCTATGGATATTTCGTCAGTTCATATTCGCTCACCGTTTTCACATGTAGGCCTAATCGTTGGGAATGAAGTATAAAATTCGCACCAAAATGAATCAATTTAACTGTTTGTAATTTTTGCGCGATTTCCTTTGAACCACGCTTCTAAACATCAAGAGATATACGTAACAACAAGCAATGATAACGAAGACTCTGTAAATGATAATGAACAATGGGAAATCAAAGAGACTCCCGAAGAAATCTGCAACGCCGTTAAAAAACCCGGTCACACCAGCAGAAACAGTTTGAGCTACGTAAGCCACATCAGCTTTTTCCTTGATTATTTGGGGTAAAAATTTCCTATGTATATAGTCGAGGGTTTGTCTGTAGAAGTTCATCGCTGAGCGAAGCTCGAGTGTGCTGTATGTAGGTTTTAGTTCAGTGTCATTATAGAGTACAACGGAGCCGAACTCTACGTGGTCCATACTGGGTGGAGAAAACTTCGTGTGCAGGTCAATGAAGTATATTTCCGGAATATCACTCTTGAGATGCTTGTCGGGAGTTTCAAGGGACTTTAAAGGGTACATCTCTTCTAATGTGTAATTTTTATAGTAATAAATGAAATTATCAATTTTGAAATACAAATGTCTCGGCTGGGAATATGAGCATCGTTCATGGTATATGAATTCACTAGTCACAGCATTCTGGTGGTCCAATTGAAATAAATAACTACGATTTCTGTGTTGCAGCCTAACAAAGGGTCTCGTGAAACAATATCCCTCTACCAAGTATAGAGGATTGGTAATTTCCTTCGTAAATTCGTGTCCGTGTAAAGTTGACACGACATCATAACTCGACATATCCAAATTGTTGCATAATTTGATACTGAATACGTCCCCCTGACGTTCTGCTACGACTGGCTTTTGGAGAAAGGACGACAGGACTTGAGATGGGTCCTGGGTTGCTAAGATTCCCCAGGCGTCATAAAGATGTCCTTGATTTAGACACCAAGCATTCGTGAGATGTAAGGAATTTTCTTTTTCATGTCTGGTTATAACATCACTAAGATATTGAATTCTATGTATGTAGTCTAATGGTTGATCACTATATTTTAATTCTTGGCCTTTCATATAGCTCACACCCCAATTAGGTACATTTAACCGTATCTGTTCACCCCCGCTCTCCGGTTGGATAGATTTATCAGTGTCTACAGGTTTGTTCGCAGATTTCGTTATCATATTCGGAGTCGTTGTAACATTCATAGTTGCTTCTGTTGGCGTCAAATTATTTGTCGTTTTTCGCATTTCAGTATTTGTTTTCATTCTCGATGTCTCCACTGTCGGAGCTGATTTCTTCTCATCGATATCTTCGGGTGTTCGAAGAAAGACAGAATATTGTTCGAGACTGTCACCTGATGCATACGGAGCATCCGATTGTGTTTTTTTCGCGTCGCGTGAGTCAAGCTCTGCTTCCTTATAAAAATAGCGTCGGGTTGTCGAATTGCGATTCTCTTTCCATTCAATCAATAAATGAGAATTAATCGCGTATAGTGGAGTTCCTTTCGGCAAACAGTTTTTTTGGTTCCATGGTAGTTTGTAAACATTGATTTTCGCCGACTCGGAAGTGCTGAAAACACTCTGTATACTTTTAACAGAAAAATGTATTGTGTTACCTTTATTTGAATCTGTGTCTTCTGGAAATTCTATTTTCTCCGCGGAATACGTGTGCCATTTGACGTATGTGCATAAACGTGATTCGTCAAATTGATTCCATATAATGGTGTTATCTTTTTGCACAATACCCTTCTTTCTGATAATTTCATCCCCATTCAAAACCGACCATGAAGTGACAAGTTGATTAAAAGGTGGAACTGTGCGAACGAATCCAATGGTCATAAGGCAATTGTACGTCACCGTTTGATGACCCTTCGGCCACACGTACTGTACGTCGATTTGATTGGAGGTGGACAATACTTTACAATCTTTTGATTGGGACGTGATTTCTGTTAAATCGCCGTGTTCACATCTTAAAGACTCGTTCCACCCTTGACATTCCTCCAAAGTAACTGGTAGGTACTCTACACTGTCCTTTCTAGTTTTTGCGCCGAAGAAATAATGAACTGTATCCACAGTGGTTTTCACAATTTGACATTTGACTGCCGAATTTTGAATGTATCGCTTGTTTGGTTTGAAAATATTGATCACACCCGTACTTATCATTCCGCTGGGGGTCTTTTTACGCGGACACGAAGGCTTTTCTCGGAAAGATATCAACTGTGTATTCTGGTCGTAGTTACATAACTTCACACGTTTGTACAAAATTGAATTTGGATCTGGACCCTTGAGAATGTGAGTCGTAAATACCGATGTCATGCTTTTCTCGTTGTGATTAATATATGCTTTCATGTCGTCGAATATTACTATTTTAAATTTCCACTCTCCAAAATCTTTATTTGTTACATCACGAATGCAATAAAAGCATGATATGATGTAATCAAGCGTTCTGTTATGAAGCAACTTGCATATCGATTCCCGCGTCAAATATCTGAGATAACTTTGTCTCGATCGTCTCCCCGTAAGCAAGGGACAATCAAGGATTGTCATGCCGACACCTTCACGAATGATTGATTTTTTTGTAACGGAAATACCGGGTTTTTTTTCCAAGCTTATTATCACGCCAATTGTGGCAGTTTTGTCACCTACGGACGCGTATTTTTTTCCTTCGTCAAGAAGGTAATGATTAAACCCATGTATTACCGTGATACTCCAAATGTACATCGTCAAACATACGAGATAAGGCATGATAAACGCACAAATTACTTAAAGATTTACATATTTAAATAGGTTATGATAATAATATCAGAATGATACATCGCGCCTTTAGCTGTTCAGAAATCACAATATACCGAGGGTTCATTCAACGTTGAATTACCGAATGACTGTTTCACCAAGCTATTTGCTGGCCACACATTTGTCCTTTGTAGAATAGCTATTACAATTATAACCATCAGTAGAATCAAATGGCCGAGCTGAAGAGCGTATTTACGATACATGTCCCTACGAATACTTTAATAGTTCAGTAATAAACTGTTCCTTTAAATAATTTTACGACTGTACAATGTTCAAGTTAGTTGCTCCATATCACATCGTGATTAGCGAAGTTTTTCAAGTAAGATATTATGTCGTTCTGCTTAAAAAGCGTTAGCGTTTTTTTAGAAAAGGCGCTTCGCTGATAAAATGCAACTAAAAGGGAACAATACAAAGGGGTCATTGAATTTAGATTGAGAATGTGTGCACGAAATGATTCAGACGACTGTAACAGTTGTTGCATTCGAGTATACATTTCGTTTAAAGAGTTACAGTTCTGGGTTAATTTTTGATAGAACATAGAGGTCTTCATTCGACGTTTATTAATTTTACAAAGCAGATTGCCGCTGTTTGAAAAATGACTTCTCAACACATCGAATGGCATTTCTTTAATGTACCTTTGATGAGAGCTAGATATATTTAGTTCATTGAATAAAGATGGCAATTTCTGCATCCAAATATCATAAGAAAATCTAAAAACAGATGCCTCGCAAGTGCATATATTCTTATTTGCGGTGAATAGTCGTTCCAGGGAATAAAAAATTGGTTTATATCGTGAATGGGTCATCACATTACAGACAATGCATTCGGCCACAACAATGTGGACATTCTCTTGGATTTGTTTTGCTACACGGTGATCTGGAATGACTAAAACATGAAATGGGGTGCATATTTTAAGGGAGTCGGGCGGTTGTACATCAGAAATCGTATGTCGGGAAGGTGCTGGGGTACATCCCCTTTTAGCATACGTATGGTCTGAAATGATTATAACGATTTCACAACCGGTAATCTGAACGCTTTTACAACAAATGTCAATCCAATTAAATACCTCGACTCATTCAAGGTGGTGCACGACTGTTTGAAGTGAAAATTATTCTCAATTTTAATGAGCTGTGAGGTCCCATGCGCTGCTGACACCAAGCGGTGACAACTGGTAATAATCAGTCCGTTAAACGCTAGGCCCATCCTCTATAAGCTAGGAATCCACTGCTGATTTTCTGCGTTGCGTTGCGTCGCGACTCGCTTTGCTACCTGATTCTGCTTTGCGATCTGATTCCCGATGCGCTGCATTGCAACTGGCGATCGAACTTGCTTTTGCTTGCGTTCGAAAAGTAGACAGCATAAACTGCGCAACCTCGCTATTGTGGAAGCCCAAGATTGAAGAATCCCCTCCTCTTTCTAATACATGTACATGTTGGTGAAGGTCCAATACTCCTCTGCGTGAGAGTTGGACCTTTTTGGTATTGGAGGTCTACCTACGGGGACCCATTTCTCTTACAAGTGTCTCCGCTGTGGCTTCCAACCCAGCTAGAATCCTTTTTGCAACAAACAAACTGGACGACTTTGAGAAGCCAAGGGGGCTTTGTAGCCACACCCTAATAAACCTGGTACGCATAGGTCTGTACGACAACATGAACGGCTCAGCACGTCTCCCTCTGCTAATTAACATCGGTTTGAATCGCGGGGACACACGACCATGGTACGGTGAAGGTGATTAGTACATTGATGACCTTGGCGAGTAATCCTTTGACATTGATTGACACATAAACACATCAAATCGATTGATCCCTTAATCCTAGTAATACACTTAATCATATGAATAAAGACTAGCAAATGCTTTTACTTCAGATTTGTACAGCATTGCCTCGTGCGTTTGTATTGCAAAATTCAAGTAAAAGCATTTACTAGTCTACACCGGATATTCATATGACCCACTATTTCGTAAAACGCGGTTCATAAAACACAGTCATTCATGGCATTCTTTTCACAAAATGGTTCCCGGATGAACCGTTCAAATAGGGACACCAACACTGCGCGACTGACACTAAACATGATTGGCTGCCCAGTTTCGGATTCTGATACATGCTATCGAAGTCTTATCAGAGGTAATCCCCATGTGACATAATCGTTTGATTCCATGACAGTTGAGTTAGCCACGAATTCAGAGCCGTCGATTCGATCAGACGGCGTCTTTGATGTGGGTTTCCTTGGGGACGGATCCTGATGCTAAAATCCATTTAGTTTGGCGAAAGTTTCATTTTGACTGCTGCGCATAATCGGACCAGCTTTGACGGACATTGCATCTGTCGTCTGCTGGCTGTTCTGGAATGGACACACCCCCTCTGCTGAGGAAGATAAATATGTCGGAATGTCTGGCCTGTGTGATTCTCCTTCCAAGATGCGCAGTCCCAAAAGTAGGCATACAGTAGCTCGTCGATCATAGACCGGCTGGCGTCCCTCACAGAACATCTTAAAACATCATCGAAGTTGTGTAAAGTCATCCTGCTCCGGTGATTGCCGTACTCACTGTCGTTTTCGCAACAAATATCTTGAAATGTTCATATATGAGCATCACGGTCGAGATTGTCACATGATACGCGTCAAAATTGCGTCTACTTTTAATAACATCGTCCTCTCGCCATCAACTTCGGTAGACGCTCATCAAGTCGTCGGCCATGAGTGATCAACGTTCTCATAACTGTTAGAAAAAGTGTCAGTGTGAAGCATAATTACTATTCCTACAATCTTCATACGTCTTCAAGTTGTGGCAGTCCCATCGCTTTGATTGCTATCGCGTCCATCACCTGGTCCATCGCAATAAAGTTATTCATAAACAACTAAGACAAACAGACGCCATTCGGAGGAGATCTCGTCATAACTTATCCCAATGTTAACGTCAGTTTGGTTAGATATGAGTTATTAGAGATATTGACAGTTTCTTTAACTAATAGAGCTGCTCCACTTGGAGGTTTTGTCGCACGAGTTAGCTCTCTATGGGTAAGTCAACCATATAAAGCTATGGGTAGTCGTTCGTGTCATTGGTCTCAACGTAAGTAAAGCCAAGCGCACATTGGCGACAAAACTCAATGCGTTGGGGGTGTCTGTTAAATCGACTGCCCTGGCTGAATGACGAGTCGATAGCGTTGGGTCAGTCGACTTTAAAAACACCCCTAACGCATTGAGTTTTGCCGCAAATTGAGAGCCAAGTCGCACGAGAAAACTCTCACGTGGATCAGCGCCTTTTAGATGAGCAACCTCGGCAAGGGAAAGAAAAATGTCCTCAGCGTCCTTACAGCGTTACTTCGTTACCCTGTCTTACGCTGTGAACGCTGCTCATTAGAGGGGTACTTATTTGTTGTTGATGCAAGCGACACATGCGAAACACTCATCCACCTCGTCAGACAAAAAACAGGCCTGTTCTTAAACGATAGACCGGTTCGTGAGAAAAAGGCGCGGGTTCCATTAACGATAGACCAATTCGAAGAAAAAAGCGGGTGTTTCATTTAGTGATAGACCACAAAATGTGCAACCAGGACGAAAACGGAGTTATCCATCCTGAACCACTATTACTATTGCTGTTAAAAGATAGCAGAAGCTTGTGATTCATTTCATCATAACTATATCCTAAAACCTGCATGTGATGCTGTACAAATTGCACAGAGGATTGGTTCTTGTTGGGTGAATACTGGTGTAATTTACCATCAGAATCACCTGTCGTTCGTGTGGCCATCCTCCGCAGATGTTCAATGGCCCCAGGGGCTTCCACAACGGGAAACCAACACATTAGAAACTGCCATTGACAACTGCGTCAAGTTTGTTTGGTCAACACCACTCCTCTCCTCTTCTGCACGCAATGTTTGGGTTGTGTAAGCGAGAATGTTTGGCAGAGCCTTCTTTTTTCCCTTTGAAGGAGCGACTGACCTATCGTACTCCGGTGTAGGCGAACTTACCAGGAAGTCTGTTTATATATAGTCGACGATAACGGATACAGTAGAAAAAACGGAATATGAGACGGAACGAAAGGGCTGGTTTTTGCTAATATGAATGAGACACTTCTTGAAAGCGAAAATGCAATCTTATAACAAGAATTTGGTCTTCAGTTTCCAGTTCCTAGTTATTTGAATCGATCTTGACTTAATGCTATCGACCTTGATTGATTGAATCTTTAATTGACACGATAACTGCGCTGATTGATTGGGCTGTCAATTAGCCACGTGACTTTGATTGACGGATTGATACTTAACGAGGGTTATTTCTCGACGATGTTCCGTGATTTGGAAGTACATTGTACTTAATATCGGCTTTCACTGTCGAACGGAATTATTTAAGTGGGGTGGCAGGGAACGGCCCAAGGTAGAATAATTATAATGGCAAAAATATTGCCTTTATTGCATGCTTTCTGGACGCAGGCCACGATGGCTTCTCCAAAAAGATAGGTATTGGTGGATTGACTGAAAACATAATCTGCCACAGATTTCCTAATATTATTGAACACTGCATTCCAATCAGCATTATTGCGAATTTCAACACATTGTATGAATAATATTTCCCTCAAACGTCCGTCTCGTGTCCTGTGCACTCGTCATGAATGGTAAATCAAGCGTGATTTTATTGTTGTTCAGACATTCCATATTCTAGACCATATATCGTCAGGGGATTTCATGATAAATTCATAATCCATGAGTCCATGACGTGTAGGTAGATGTGTGACGGGAGACGCTGTGATCGTACTCGACGGGGGTACAAGATGTGCTACATGTATATTTATCTACCCATAGTCGAAAACAACCTCCTGCGCATGCCCAGCTTGACTACTTCCGACAGGGCGGCGCTGCGAGCGGTCCTACCGAAGACGTAAAAAACAGAGCAAAATGTCGCGTCATGACGTCCTTGACGCAGTGCAAAACTGGACGTGACGTTGATTGAAAAAGGCACAACTGCTCACAGCGCCTCCCAGTGGCGGTATTTTGAAGTTTCCTCGTTCTTTTACTGTGGCGGCACAAAATGAAATACTGGGTCGTGCGTGTTGCTGGCTTTGCATATATAACACATTTATCTTTGTAACAACACGATTTCTGATACAGCACAACAATGTATGGCTTGATAATCCTCGGTTTTATCCATTAACGCCTACCCGTTAAAGGAATTGACATTTATGAGTCACTTCTCCATTGTGATGCGTATTTAATGAATTATAACTTCGTCATGCAGTAAAATGAACAACTCCGCCGTTAATTATTGATGCCATTTCAATAGGAAGTTGTGCTCATCCTCAATTAAAATGCGTCGCAATCACATTAGATATTAACTATCAACTCGATTCTCGCCCTGAACCATTGCATCTATCAATTTCGCACAGTCATTAATCTTAAGTTAGTTGCTTTAGCAACACGTATTCTGTTTTATGTGGATGTAGTTAGCTTCTTTTGAAATTAAACGAGGAAAAAAGTGTTAGAAAGTGATAGCTACGCGTACACCGTACACGACGTGTCACATGTATAGTACATCGGTTTAAAAACCGTATAGGGTCGGTTAAAAAGCTGCTCAATCGGTCTTATCTGCTTCTTTCCTGTCAAAATTTTTAAATTCCACATAAAAGGCGTAATCCTCTGAATACTGATGGATTCGCCTGATTCCACCGAACGTTCAGTGCACCTTGTGGAACGAAATCCTACTTTGTGAAAAACGTCCCGGGATTGCTATCAACAACACAGGCAAATACCATTGGACATCAAAGGAGGCCATCTCAGCCTGTTGTGCATGTTGGCAAATCCTTCTTTCACTTCTTCCTTAAAAAGACCCGATGAGCTTTGTCGCTGGAGAGAGGTGACCTCATGTCAAAACAAAACATTCCTCTCTTTACTTTGAAGTCATTAGCCAGCTGACCAATCGTTATCTGGCTTTGTGCATGCCGGTGTATCGCGGGAATGACGTCACTCGCAATCGGAACGAACTCTCTTGTGATGTGACAGGCGTGGAGAGATTTGGTCTTGGCCATCCTCCCACAGCAGGGCTTTGGTCTCGTTCTTCATACACTCCAGTGTGAGCGGATGAAGAGGAGCGAGGTAAAAACCCTGCAGGTGCTGTGGGAGGATGGTCTTGGCAGATTTTGATTCCATGGCACTGTCTCTGGGACAGTTTGCTTGTTATACCAGTGCCTGAACAGACTGTTCAGCAGTGTGACAAGAACGGTATAGTTTTCATCGTTTCCACTATTAGACACTGCGCATTTTGCGGATTTGTGTCATGACGTCGACGTCAGCAATGGCGGACATTGTTGAAGTTACGTCCTGGAAAGTTGATTTCGACAGATTTGAAGACGGGACAGTTTTACCTATTACACCATGCCTATCTTGGAGAGATCATTGTCGGCAATCGGCTCTACTGCTATTTCGGAGACGCTCGCTTTGCATAACACCAATAGGAGACGAGAAAAGCGCTGGAGGGCAGTTATCGAAATGGATTATGTAAATGCCCCCAGCACGCGGAAAATCAGGTTTGCACTCAGAATAACTGGGTAATTGAAAAACGAAGACTTAACTGCAGTTTGCATGCCGAAACTGAAGACGTCAATTGCGGAGTTGGTTCGCATCGTTTGGGGCATGAATGGATAATTACTGGGCCCCGGGCATTGGGAGAATTGGTCGATTTTGGTGATAAACTGAATGAATAATCGATTGTGAGTGGAATGCTGGTGAAAATCCAAGGAAGTGCTTTCGTTGTTGCTGTGTACATGTTGAATTTGAATTTGAATTTATTTGCTCAGCAAATAGACATTTGCGTAGAGCACAAGATATTGGTACATTTAAGTACATACATTTTACAACAAGATGGCTTAATATCATACTGCCGTGCCCCGGGATCAAGCCCCGCTCAGTCAAAGTATTCGTCGCTAGAAGTTTAAGTTATTAACAACATTTCAAACATACAACAGGCCGGGCCACACAAGGATCCCCGGGCACGGCAGCGTACATCAATAGACAACTCACACCCTAGCTCTTTTAATAAAGATTGCTAATTTCTTTAGCGTACCAACCGAGGCATTGAAAAGGTTAACATATCTAAATAAATCAGGACTTCTACGGTAGTAAGCGGGAATAAACTTATTTCTATCATTTGCGTAGTGGGTACATGCCAAAGTAAAATGGATTTCATCGCCAATAGCTCCAGAATGACATTTATCGCATAGGCGTTGATCCCTTGGAACATTCGCATGCCTCCCTGTCTCAATCGGTAACTTGTGATTGCCACATCGAAATCTACAAAGAACAATTCTCTGGTAACTGGGTAACGAAACCAAATAGTCTTCAAATCCCCATGCCCTCTTCACCTCCCTATACACAGTAGCTTTTGAACATTCTCTTAAATACTCATACCACTCTTGTACAAACTGGTCTTGTAGTATTCTTTTAACNATTGCTTCTTTATTTCATTCAATAGTACGACAGGACATTATTTGGGTCCAAGTTAATGTTATCAGGCAATACATCTACGCGCAACCCAGAGACGTAATTTGACTGGGAGACTGGGATACTTTCGGTATGTAAGTTAATACTGGGTTGGGAATACACCGTATGTAATGTGTTAGTACACATAGAAAAGAAACGATCTTATCACGCGATAAAATGAATCTCCAGCATAATAATTTGTCTTTAAAATTAGTACCCGGTAGGCTTTGGTACTCGAACCCAGAGCGACTGTCAGTTTCCTAAGGCTGGAGCCCTCTTGCATCGACTGGAGATAACTGCAACGAGTCACATTTTGAAGTGGAGACAAATCTAATAATTTAGAGTTTTCTCAATTCTCCAGTCGATGGGAGAGGGTATCAGCTGGAGATCTGATTTTGGGGACATGCAATTCAAGTCTTGGAAGCAAAATCTGCTCGCATGAGAAGCTCGGTGGTGTGGTGGTTCTGGCGTCCGACTTTCGATCAGATGGTTCTGGATTCGAGCCCCGCTGGATGTGAAACGTTATGTATGGAGACACACCTTGTTTTATTGATTCGAGACAAAAGAAAATCCAGTGGAAACCGCTGATGAGAAATCCTTTTATTCAGTTGGAGACAATGCCATCGCAAGTGGAGGTCCAGTTATGTCTATTCCCCGGGGTCTATTCTGGTATCAAAAGAAACTCGTTTTAGGAATAAGAGTTGGAAATTCATTTTAGCTAAAGAAAAGACCTTTTTTTCTCTAGGTTGTAAGTTATCCAGATAGACGTATAATAAATTTTTCTCCCGGTAATATCTCATCGGGATTCGATGCGGATGAATAAGCATTCAAATCTTTTTGAATAACTCTACCAACTGGTACCGGAGCGAGTGAAAATTTCACATCGAAAAGCTCTCGAAAGAAACTAATGTAATTAAAGTATTCATCGTCTTTATCCACACTGTCGCCTGTATGATCGTATTTAACTCGATTTAAGTACACTCTATGTATATCGTCTGTTATCAGCAATTCGACGTCCCTCTTGTTAATTTTAGCCACACTGGTTATTAAATTTTGGTAAGTGGATATAAACTGATCTAGTTCAAATTGGTTTAATTTGAGATTAGGAATGTAGTAATCTTTAATGTAAATCGAATCGGGAGTTGACAACTTTTTTAATTTATTCATGATGCTAGATATAAAAATACTCTGTAATATTTTCAGATAGTAGGGGATTGTAATTGTTTGTGGGAACTGAAATTTCTGGTTTTCGCCTTCACGGGAGATTTCGCGGGTGTATAGACAACGGTACGGCGCGTCCTCCTCATTACCGATTTCAAGAGCGGGAAGTAACGTGACAATATCGTTTATCATGAGAGGTTTCGGACCCGTGTTAACAACGCTACACCTTTCTCCCGACATCGCCCGGGTGATTGACGGCACTTGATTTCTGTTGACATTCAATATTGGCAGATAGTGTTCCTTTGATATGTGTCTCACTTTGTCTAGAAAGCTGAGTTCCTCTCCATCTATTGTCTGAGGAATTCCTATTGTGTCATAACTGCTAAACAAACCTTGACTTAAGCTCGTTAGGTTGGTATCTGCGGTTGGTGATATGTGAAACATGTCTCGATGGACAATGAAAATAATGAATCATTTAAATATTTTGAATTGATCATACTGAATATCCCGGAGGAGCCGAGGCTTCGCATCTTCCTTTTTTCAATTTGTTTATGTTCCTTATGCTCAGCTGAAATAATCGCACCCCTTGTGATGTTATATAACAAGAATGCAGCACAATACCGAAATAATTGTTCATTAGTATCATCATATTGACAAAACTAAATTTTAAAAACTGAATGTGCAGTAATAGTAAAATGACAACTAGACATACTTCCACTCCGGATAGAATGTAGCGCACTGATTTGGTGATTTTTGTATCGGGTTTATTTTTCTTGATCAACACGATAACTTTCGATCCCACCGATATGCCAATTACCAAAAACGTGAGAATAATATTCGTCAAGCAAAACGTGTCGTTGTAATCGTATATTGCATCAGTGACATATAAACCATCGTCGACATGCGTGTCATCAAAACCCATGCAGCAACGATATAACGTATTATGTAAACAAGTGATATTCCCTTTTAAATTCACTCCCTGCACGCGATTGAATATTACATATTTCACAACACTTCGATTTAAGAGTGCTTTGTACTTACACCCAGTTCGATCAACGTCGGGCCCCCAATACTTAGAATAGATGACAAAATTGAAAATTCCGTAGGCCAAAAAACAAAATAAAATGATGAAGTGAACAATGCTCGTCTTGTTCATTTTGGCTGTCACATTAGGTCATTTTTATTTTATTTTATTTAAATATGAATTGGCATCTTCTACGCATGCATACAAGACACTCATGGCAAGTTGGAACGAGTTGATTACACTTGACGTATTTTCACCACTGATGATACGTATTTACAAGTCATATTACAGACATCACTGCAGTGAAATTAGCCGGGATGAATGTACGGTTACTAATTGCATGACCGAATCGGTCTATACTCCGGAGGACTATGTCTTCAATACAAAACTGTTTGACGGCGACAGAATACCGTCTGACACAAAAGAGTGTCTCGTGTGCAAACGTATGTTATCGTCCGCTGAACACATGCGCGCCGACCATCAATTTCTGTATGAGCTTTTTTGTATACAGGCCAAAAGCCATCCATTGACTCACACCGGCGTCATGATAATAGCTTGTAAATTTATCGTTTTACTGTTGAATATGTTTGAGTCAGGATCCGATGAACGCATCGACTCCTACGTAAAAGAAATTCCAACCAGTCATGTATTTTTTCATTTTTTCACAAATCAGTGTTATTTGAAAGACTCCTCTGATTACCATCATAAAACGTGCGTGAATAAAATCGGGAAACTCATGCGTTATATTTTTCTAAGCTCATCGACGGAGAATGCGTGTGATGACAATTATGATAAATTTTGGAATCTACTGTTCGCAGATAAAATCACTCTACCTCAGAAAGATAGGGACGACCCCATTTTTGAAAGTGACGAAAAGACTGAAACAACGGAGGGAGCCACCATCTTGGATATATTTTGTCAAGAACAGCTACAGTATTTTCCAAACACCAGTCTAAATGTCGAACACGTACTTGGTTAATTCTTGGGCAAGGGCGCGGTTGGGTGTGGCATCGAATTTACCGGCCGAACATTTTAGTATGACGTCATCTTGTCCGGGTTCTTTAGCGCTCGCTTGGGGAGCATTTTGCTCATCTTCAGTGCGTTTAGGTGATGGTATTGGAACCACCTGTTGAATTGAGGTTGACTGTACCGAGGGTGGCTGTACCGAGGGTGGTTGAATAGAGGATGGTTGAATAGAGGATGGTTGAATAGAGGATGGTTGAATAGAGGATGGTTGAATAGAGGATGGTTGAATAGAGGATGGTTGAATAGAGGATGGTTGAATAGATGATGGTTGAATAGAGGATGGTTGAAGTGAGGGTGGTTGAATAGAGAATGGTTGAATAGAGGGTTGTTGCATCATATGCTGTGGATATTGCATTGGCACATACTGCAGGGAGTGAGTCGATTGTGGCAGCTGGTGCATTGACCTCAGCTCGTGTGGATGAGTGACTGGCCACTGAAGCAGTGGCGGTGGCGGTGGTTGTTGTTGTTGTCTCAGTTCTGAAAGCAGTTCACTTTTGATATCATCTTTGATGTTGTTAACGCAAGTTGCCTGTATGCTGTCAGCAGTTGACATTGAAACACTATGTACACGTGGATGAAGTTTTTGTCTTTTCATTTCGCGATTATCATCTTCATCTTCATCATCGTGATACTCGCGTTTTCGTTTAGTAGACTGATGTCTGTTTTCCATCCCGCTATCCGAAGCTCGAATAAGTTTGATCAGATCTGAGAAATTGATTAATACCTGATTTTCGGCGGTCTTAGTATTATTAGACATTGGTAGTTTGGGATGTGAAGCGTAGATGAAGTCACTGTCGACACCCGTGATTTTGCAATCATTAAATAATTTATCCATTCGATTGCCGATTTGTCTTGAGGACACGACTTCGTTCCAAATACTTTCAATCAGGTTACTCTGTACTTTGCATGACGGCATTGCGATATGCGCTCTGTTAAGTTTAGCTACGTCACTCTGAGAGTATTCAACTCTAAATGTTTTGAAGACGTCGAAAGGGTTGTGTTGATTATAAACGACCACAGTACCAACACGTTTACCAAGCCCGGTTAAACTAACATGTTTGATAAAATTGTCTGCGTAGGAATACTTGCTAGAGCCCAGAGAAAAGGCCGGGAAAATGATCTGAAAGTACTTTTCAAGTGAACCGTCGTCACCAAAATCGTACGTGCGTGATAATCTCTGAAACGTTTTTAGAAGGTTTTCATTGGTTATTCGCGCCAGGCAGAAGAGCCCTTTGCTCTGCACGTATTTGAAACACAGACATGTGCCAATCGTTAGTGCTTCATTGTGGTGAATATTTAATTTGACGTCTGCGCCGTGTCGGTATCTAAGCTCTAATTCAATCAGGTCCGATTCCGAAAGTGCAATGTCAGTAACTTCATTCGAACATCCTTCAGTTTCCAAAAAACTATTAAGCAAATAAACATAACCACCGACATACATTTTTCTTTCGTAATTTAATCCTTTTACGACATTCAATTAAATAATACAATGAGACCTCTTTGGATCCTCTGTTCCAAAGGGGTCATCAGTTCAATATCATTTCGGAGTTAATCTAACATCGAAAGCATGAGCTTGAAAAAAAGACACATTTATAAACGATGTTTTGCAACGACCCCTTTCTATTAGGTTTATCTGACTGTTCTCATACGGCGCATCAACTCAAGATTGACGGAAGAACTAGCCTGGTTCTCATACCCTTAGTCTCATACCCAAAATACATGTAGATCATCTCCGGTATGTAATAACGTCACTTCTCAACGGCTATTGCCTGGTCACTGTCTGCGCAGCGCCATCTCGACGCTGGTCAGGGAACCAGGATACGGTACAACGCACGCGTGAGGTGCGAAAGAGTTAACATCAGTATGGTGATGTATATCAAAACCCCTATATGATAGGAATGATCACTACCACCGGTGGTGGTCATCAGTCTATGGATATTTCGTCAGTTCATATTCGCTCACCGTTTTCACATGTAGGCCTAATCGTTGGGAATGAAGTATAAAATTCGCACCAAAATGAATCAATTTAACTGTTTGTAATTTTTGCGCGATTTCCTTTGAACCACGCTTCTAAACATCAAGAGATATACGTAACAACAAGCAATGATAACGAAGACTCTGTAAATGATAATGAACAATGGGAAATCAAAGAGACTCCCGAAGAAATCTGCAACGCCGTTAAAAAACCCGGTCACACCAGCAGAAACAGTTTGAGCTACGTAAGCCACATCAGCTTTTTCCTTGATTATTTGGGGTAAAAATTTCCTATGTATATAGTCGAGGGTTTGTCTGTAGAAGTTCATCGCTGAGCGAAGCTCGAGTGTGCTGTATGTAGGTTTTAGTTCAGTGTCATTATAGAGTACAACGGAGCCGAACTCTACGTGGTCCATACTGGGTGGAGAAAACTTCGTGTGCAGGTCAATGAAGTATATTTCCGGAATATCACTCTTGAGATGCTTGTCGGGAGTTTCAAGGGACTTTAAAGGGTACATCTCTTCTAATGTGTAATTTTTATAGTAATAAATGAAATTATCAATTTTGAAATACAAATGTCTCGGCTGGGAATATGAGCATCGTTCATGGTATATGAATTCACTAGTCACAGCATTCTGGTGGTCCAATTGAAATAAATAACTACGATTTCTGTGTTGCAGCCTAACAAAGGGTCTCGTGAAACAATATCCCTCTACCAAGTATAGAGGATTGGTAATTTCCTTCGTAAATTCGTGTCCGTGTAAAGTTGACACGACATCATAACTCGACATATCCAAATTGTTGCATAATTTGATACTGAATACGTCCCCCTGACGTTCTGCTACGACTGGCTTTTGGAGAAAGGACGACAGGACTTGAGATGGGTCCTGGGTTGCTAAGATTCCCCAGGCGTCATAAAGATGTCCTTGATTTAGACACCAAGCATTCGTGAGATGTAAGGAATTTTCTTTTTCATGTCTGGTTATAACATCACTAAGATATTGAATTCTATGTATGTAGTCTAATGGTTGATCACTATATTTTAATTCTTGGCCTTTCATATAGCTCACACCCCAATTAGGTACATTTAACCGTATCTGTTCACCCCCGCTCTCCGGTTGGATAGATTTATCAGTGTCTACAGGTTTGTTCGCAGATTTCGTTATCATATTCGGAGTCGTTGTAACATTCATAGTTGCTTCTGTTGGCGTCAAATTATTTGTCGTTTTTCGCATTTCAGTATTTGTTTTCATTCTCGATGTCTCCACTGTCGGAGCTGATTTCTTCTCATCGATATCTTCGGGTGTTCGAAGAAAGACAGAATATTGTTCGAGACTGTCACCTGATGCATACGGAGCATCCGATTGTGTTTTTTTCGCGTCGCGTGAGTCAAGCTCTGCTTCCTTATAAAAATAGCGTCGGGTTGTCGAATTGCGATTCTCTTTCCATTCAATCAATAAATGAGAATTAATCGCGTATAGTGGAGTTCCTTTCGGCAAACAGTTTTTTTGGTTCCATGGTAGTTTGTAAACATTGATTTTCGCCGACTCGGAAGTGCTGAAAACACTCTGTATACTTTTAACAGAAAAATGTATTGTGTTACCTTTATTTGAATCTGTGTCTTCTGGAAATTCTATTTTCTCCGCGGAATACGTGTGCCATTTGACGTATGTGCATAAACGTGATTCGTCAAATTGATTCCATATAATGGTGTTATCTTTTTGCACAATACCCTTCTTTCTGATAATTTCATCCCCATTCAAAACCGACCATGAAGTGACAAGTTGATTAAAAGGTGGAACTGTGCGAACGAATCCAATGGTCATAAGGCAATTGTACGTCACCGTTTGATGACCCTTCGGCCACACGTACTGTACGTCGATTTGATTGGAGGTGGACAATACTTTACAATCTTTTGATTGGGACGTGATTTCTGTTAAATCGCCGTGTTCACATCTTAAAGACTCGTTCCACCCTTGACATTCCTCCAAAGTAACTGGTAGGTACTCTACACTGTCCTTTCTAGTTTTTGCGCCGAAGAAATAATGAACTGTATCCACAGTGGTTTTCACAATTTGACATTTGACTGCCGAATTTTGAATGTATCGCTTGTTTGGTTTGAAAATATTGATCACACCCGTACTTATCATTCCGCTGGGGGTCTTTTTACGCGGACACGAAGGCTTTTCTCGGAAAGATATCAACTGTGTATTCTGGTCGTAGTTACATAACTTCACACGTTTGTACAAAATTGAATTTGGATCTGGACCCTTGAGAATGTGAGTCGTAAATACCGATGTCATGCTTTTCTCGTTGTGATTAATATATGCTTTCATGTCGTCGAATATTACTATTTTAAATTTCCACTCTCCAAAATCTTTATTTGTTACATCACGAATGCAATAAAAGCATGATATGATGTAATCAAGCGTTCTGTTATGAAGCAACTTGCATATCGATTCCCGCGTCAAATATCTGAGATAACTTTGTCTCGATCGTCTCCCCGTAAGCAAGGGACAATCAAGGATTGTCATGCCGACACCTTCACGAATGATTGATTTTTTTGTAACGGAAATACCGGGTTTTTTTTCCAAGCTTATTATCACGCCAATTGTGGCAGTTTTGTCACCTACGGACGCGTATTTTTTTCCTTCGTCAAGAAGGTAATGATTAAACCCATGTATTACCGTGATACTCCAAATGTACATCGTCAAACATACGAGATAAGGCATGATAAACGCACAAATTACTTAAAGATTTACATATTTAAATAGGTTATGATAATAATATCAGAATGATACATCGCGCCTTTAGCTGTTCAGAAATCACAATATACCGAGGGTTCATTCAACGTTGAATTACCGAATGACTGTTTCACCAAGCTATTTGCTGGCCACACATTTGTCCTTTGTAGAATAGCTATTACAATTATAACCATCAGTAGAATCAAATGGCCGAGCTGAAGAGCGTATTTACGATACATGTCCCTACGAATACTTTAATAGTTCAGTAATAAACTGTTCCTTTAAATAATTTTACGACTGTACAATGTTCAAGTTAGTTGCTCCATATCACATCGTGATTAGCGAAGTTTTTCAAGTAAGATATTATGTCGTTCTGCTTAAAAAGCGTTAGCGTTTTTTTAGAAAAGGCGCTTCGCTGATAAAATGCAACTAAAAGGGAACAATACAAAGGGGTCATTGAATTTAGATTGAGAATGTGTGCACGAAATGATTCAGACGACTGTAACAGTTGTTGCATTCGAGTATACATTTCGTTTAAAGAGTTACAGTTCTGGGTTAATTTTTGATAGAACATAGAGGTCTTCATTCGACGTTTATTAATTTTACAAAGCAGATTGCCGCTGTTTGAAAAATGACTTCTCAACACATCGAATGGCATTTCTTTAATGTACCTTTGATGAGAGCTAGATATATTTAGTTCATTGAATAAAGATGGCAATTTCTGCATCCAAATATCATAAGAAAATCTAAAAACAGATGCCTCGCAAGTGCATATATTCTTATTTGCGGTGAATAGTCGTTCCAGGGAATAAAAAATTGGTTTATATCGTGAATGGGTCATCACATTACAGACAATGCATTCGGCCACAACAATGTGGACATTCTCTTGGATTTGTTTTGCTACACGGTGATCTGGAATGACTAAAACATGAAATGGGGTGCATATTTTAAGGGAGTCGGGCGGTTGTACATCAGAAATCGTATGTCGGGAAGGTGCTGGGGTACATCCCCTTTTAGCATACGTATGGTCTGAAATGATTATAACGATTTCACAACCGGTAATCTGAACGCTTTTACAACAAATGTCAATCCAATTAAATACCTCGACTCATTCAAGGTGGTGCACGACTGTTTGAAGTGAAAATTATTCTCAATTTTAATGAGCTGTGAGGTCCCATGCGCTGCTGACACCAAGCGGTGACAACTGGTAATAATCAGTCCGTTAAACGCTAGGCCCATCCTCTATAAGCTAGGAATCCACTGCTGATTTTCTGCGTTGCGTTGCGTCGCGACTCGCTTTGCTACCTGATTCTGCTTTGCGATCTGATTCCCGATGCGCTGCATTGCAACTGGCGATCGAACTTGCTTTTGCTTGCGTTCGAAAAGTAGACAGCACCGCAAGGTGGCAATGCTGGTCCACTATTGCGTTCCATTGCGATCGTGAGCAGTTTTACCTTGACTGTTCAAAACAGCCGTCGAGAGTTTCAATCATGTGGGGCTGGCTTCATTTCCTTTATCAACAAGCAACAATGTTTGGATCACAATTCAGATTATGCAATGTTACTGTCCTCTTACCTTCCTTTGGTTTTATAACCTTGGCCTATGAACACGTTATGAGGGGTATTAAAACAGATAGTGCAAAATTTCACTTGCCTGTCGTTCCTAAATCATCTGCGAATTTGGCATAATGCATAGCTTTTTTATTTCCCGGGGCCGTTACGTCGTACAGGACTGGAGAGTCCCGATAGAGTTGCACTAGCTTCTCTATTCGGGCTCTACTCCAGCCCTGCTGGTCCTCGTCTTCAGCCATGTAGGAATAGGCCTAATTCCTGCTTTGGTCGGCGGGAATCGAATTCACGTGTTGATATTGCGCAATTGTATTGGGTTATCTGTCGAGGCATGACTGCGCTGCACCTTGCAATCCGCGATTTTATCTAACATTAAGTTGAATACGAGCGCAAGGAACTGATACCAGTCGGCGACCGGTCGCCGACCTGAAATTGATCACATCTTCGCCAGTGGCGGAAATCACGTAGCTAGTCCACTGCTGATTCTCGATCGCCGATCGAGTGCCCAGTTGCAACGCAAACCAGTTGCAAAGCGAGTCGCAACGCAAAATCAGCTAGAAAATCAATGGTGGATTCCCCGCTTTATGCCTATTTAGAATGAACTTACAATAGGCCATGTCTACGCCCATAACAAAGTTTCGTGTCATCCCTCACCAAGCTAATGCCGACTTATTAGTGTTACTTCCTACCTAATCAAGGTTGAATCTGAGGGGAGAGTACTTGTTTGTGTACTTCTAACGAAGTGGGGAACGGTTTTTGGTCTCAAACCGCAAACTAACCACAGCGTATTACCATATATGGTCATCACCCTTCACGAGAACGACCTGTAGGCCTACACGATGCACTAGCTTCAAGCAATCGTGGGTTACTCCATTGGGAGGAGAGTGGCCAGAAGTAAGTATTCCCAAAATTCAACATGTGTGTAGACCTATCGAAGCTAATGACTTTCTCGTGTGAGGACGTCTTTGTACTCCAGCCAAACGACAGGGACATTTCATGTACAGCTGACAACCTATACACATTACCCCCAAATCTTCACTGTCCAGACAAGTATTCGCGCATACATTCAAATTATCCACCCAACAGTTTTTACATGGTTCGAAAATATCTTGAAACTTTGTCGTCTTTATATTGTAACACGAACGATTCCCAGAGATGCAGATGGACGTGACGTTTCTTGAACTGATACAATTCACATCTTCTACTGGTTCTTCAAACACACATTGCACTAATAAACGAACCACGTTCTCATTGATGATACAACTGTACAACGCGGTTGATTGCAAATCGGTTGAATCGCACTTGGAACAATGACGTCTGTCTGTATTGTAATTTATGTACGAATGATGTTTTCGATCTTGATCAATGAGATTGTGCTTTGTTTCACCACAGTCTGCGCAAAACGTCACGTAACTAACGAGACAAAGTTTCAAATGATTTCCAAATGAGTTCCTAGTGCATTTAGCATAACAGATACACCGCTTGGGAGCGTAATTCAAGTATTTTATTTTAATTCGATTTTTCAAGTTTTCGACAAACTTCAGTAAATACAAACATGAAGTGTAGACGCCATGTATTCTATGATATAGTCCCTCTTTATTGATTAAATCTGCAAGTCGAGTTAGTCGATCTAGTTCCGAAGAAATCGAATCTGTTATGACATTGTCTCTTCTAAATAAACGTGTGGCGGCTGGTGTGGCAAATCTCTTGATTATAGTTAAATTCTCTAAAAATTGCAACGTGAAACTCATCTCGGATAAAATTCGCGGTCTCTTTGCAATGTCGCTTATGTATCGTCGGGAAGCCAGTTGGAGAGGTTCCACTATCAATGTGTTGATAGTGGAGTGGTACTTATCGAGTAGTCTGCCAAATCCCGTCGATACAGAAGCCATCTCAGTTGGTATTGTATACGCAATAATGTTGTGCACCTCGTCTGAACGGCTTTTATCTATCGTGACCAAATGCAACTGAATCAAACTTGAAATAACTTTTTTTTTCATTGTGGAAGTGAAATTGGGAAACACAAACATGGCAAGGCAATTATGAAGGAAGTGTTTTATGGCCTGAAAACCGCTTCCTGGTGTGTGAAACTTAACTCTTGCCAGAGATTCATAATCATCGCGTATTTCTCCTTCGTGTCTGGTATTCGCGAATAAATTCTCTAAAGACTTACGAATGTAATGTAGCGTATTGTTTTTTTTGCATATGGTCATGATATCCGTCTTGTTCAAACCGATTGCACCCCGATGCTTCTTTGCGTGTAGTTTCGCGCGGTCATGACACTGAAAGCCGATTAGAAAAATGAAGAAAACGTCAAAAGAAGTGGCGTTGACAGCGCCGTAATAATTCGCAATGAGGTCAGCCATTGAGTTGGCACGTGTCACTCGCTCGCATCCTTTTAACAGGCGCGCGTAGGGGGTGTAAATATCGACCCGCAATCTGATGAGATACCACCCGAAGGAAGCATTGTTTGCAGAGGTTCTTGTGGTTTATACGTGTTTTTCACTGGCCGTTTGTAGCCTAAATGGGAATGTCTGCACCTCCCTTGAAATCACAGCGGGCAGAGCGTGGTACCACCACGTGGTAGGTAAGTTACAGTGGTACAGTCGGGTGGCATCCGCGTCCCGTACCATCCGATACATGTAGTTAAAAAACAGTCCAGTGAGAAGGGTCGTACACAAAGGATTTAATTCTCACCCTTTTTAAATGCATGTCATACTTCACTCTGTTTTCTGATATTAGAGACTTCGGACAAGAGCCGATTTTTATCACGCCGATTCTGTTCCAATTGAGAGGTCTGGCCTTGTTTCTGAAACGCATTTCTAGATGAGCGTGTATGATTTCACTTACTCGCACATCCGAATGTTTCGTCTTGACGATCCTAAGAACGCATTTATTTGGATGACTGGCATAGACGACTCCGTACAAAGAGAAACCTCTCAGACAGTCTTCTACCACATATTTAGAATGTACTGGCGGGATGGACAGTGTTTCCTCGTCGACGGCATTCAGTCTGGTGTAAAACTCATCGGGGGTGCGCTCTTCTAAATCATAATCGAAATCTGCGAATTGATCGAGGGCTACGGTTAATTGAAATTCGCGGTGGTACGGCGTACAATCCGCGAGGCCTACTGATCCGTGACTTAACAAGACCAGATTCAAAAGATTTTCAGAGTCTGAAGAATGTAACGATCCGAGGTTTTTTGCCTCGATCAAAATCCCGGCCGGCTTCCAAGTGCGACAAAATTCGGTGACTATATCGGTTTTGAACGACTCGTGAATACGGGATAACGTTTTTTCAAAATCGTTAAGTCCATCGCAAGCGTCCTTTCCGTACAGACGTTGTAGCCTTGAGACGTTCGTCAACTTCGAGTAATAAGGGTTTTTTACCCCTGGCACGAAAAAATCATCCAAGCCGTCAGTTTCGACCTCCAAACGTGGTCGCGAAAAGATTAATTCGTGATCCAAATGCTTATTGGATGGAACGTAATGCGACACGATTTCGTATAAGACTGGCAAATGTTCGTCGTTTTTATCCGCATTTGAAACTATGCGTGTACCGGTAAAATCCATCACTAAGTTTTTAAAAGAAACGTTAGACTCTTTAACATGTTTAAATAGAACGGGGTCGGAGTAACAGGTGGATCTCGACATGCCCTGTAATGAACTTCTTCTCAGTTCCATTTTGGAATTATAGATGGCGCCACATTCGCCGCGCGAGTCAGAGGTCCGCTTAGATGGGGGGCAATCGAAATCAATATAATTCCAGTGCATACGCTTGATGTATCTTGAATACTAGTAATTGGAGTGGAGCCATCTCGTGTATTATCGGAGCTTCCTTCAACTACACTAGAGGTGTTCTGATATGATATCCATTGTAAAATTGTCGATAGCTTTCAGTTAGGCCTAGCCTAGTCGATCGACCCCTAGACCCCGAGATGACGCGGTGGTGATGGGTGTGTCTGTATTTCTTGTTCTTGTATTCATCATGTTCAATAAATCCACGTTTCCACTGCATCATGCTCGTTTGTTTACATTTTATTTCCGTTATGATGCGATGTAAGAAGATGCTCAAAAGAATTAAACCTTCGGGGCCGTATGCACCAAGCGAGGATTATCTTGAACTCAGGCTGAGCCACAACTTTTCCATTGTCACCTCAAAAATAGAAAAGTTGTGGCTCAGCCTGAGTTCAAGATAATCTTCGTCTGATGCATACCGCCCTCGGAGTCGAATGTGGAGTAGGGTAACCAAAAAATAGAGGGCAGCAGAATACAGAATACAGAATACAGATTTGTTTATTGTCGGATTAAATAAAAGTACAACATTAGCTGATAAAGCTATTATACAGACATTGGAAGGATAAGAATAACAACATAAAATAAGAAGTATCAAATGAATATAACAAGAGGAAGAACAGAAAAGAAGTTATCGTAGATAATAGGCTATACATGTAGTATGAACCGTGTTAAAGAGGTATAGGCCTGGTAGAAGTAGCACATATGACTAGAAAGAAGATCAGCGTAGGAAGAGCAGCCAGGTAGTTATTAACAGAATCGACAGGGTACACTCCGTCGATTCTGTTAATAACCACATGGCTGCCAAGAGAACAGATAAAAACATGTTACATAATTATATGATATGAGACATATGAGAATTAAGATTTACAAGCTGAGTACTTGCAAGCACTGCCGTACCAACCCTTTAAGTGTATCTTTAATTGATTAATGCTAGTGCTACATCTTGCTTCATCAGAGAGGCTGTTCCAAACTACATTTGCATGGTATCTAAAGGATTTATTACCGAAACGAACCGTATTATACCTGGGTACCTCAAGCATATTGTTCCCCTTGAGTCTAGACTTGGACGGGTCCCTCAAGGATACCAGATCATATAAGATCGAAGGTGACTCCACAATTTTGTAAACCTCAATTGCAAGTTGTCTCAGTCGACCAACGGAAATAGAGCAAAGTTCAGCTTTTCTTAAAAGATCTTCATAACTGCTGTCATTATCAGCATAGACAAATCTGAGAGCTCTGTATTGTAGTCTCTCAAGTTGAAATGCCATACAATGGGACAGTAATTAAAATTTGATAAGATAAAAGATCTAAAAATCGCTAAGCGGCTCTTAAAATCTAGTAAACTTGATAGCCGTCGAAGTACATTTATTTGTCTAGCAGCCTTGATAAAGATATTTCTAATATGAGGGCTAAAATTCATTCTGTAGTCCACAGTAACCCCGAGCACCTTCACAGTCTTCTCAGACACAACGCTGGTTCCCTGGAAATTGAGAGTATGCTCCGCATCCCCGCCGCGGGCAGGACTAATAATTATAGCCTGAAACTTGTTGGGGTTTGCCTGCATGCTATTATACTTGAACCAGTCAGTAGCCTGAGTGGCTGAGGTCTCAAGAGTGCTGATCAGGTTCCCAAGGTAACCGTGGAAAACAGAAAGAGTATTGTCATCAGCACAGAATTACAATTTCACAAAAGGCTACACGTAGGTGCAAATATATCTGCGTTGGTTTCCTCCTACTCTTGTCCTCAATCCAGGAACTGCATGTAGTGCACCCTGGAATGGAAAGACTGTGTCTTGGATTTCTAAGAACTCTCAACTCAGTGTGGTGTTCTGATATCATGATCTGTCAGACAATATAATGAGGAAAGACATCGGCTGGTATTCATAAAAGCTAGCAAATGCTTTTGCTTCAAGTTTTGTAGTACATTTACATTGGACCTCGCAGTGCAAATCTTAGGTAAAAGCATTTGCTAACTTTTATGAATACCAGCCATTACCTACCACACTCCCCCAGTGTCTTCACTGTTTCACATGACCCAAATACATCTGCACCCATAGAAACCACATTGTCAAGACCGGCAAGTGCCTTCTTCTCAGAAGCTGCACACACCTGAACTGTCCTAACTGAAGTCTATTATTTCAAACTCGGGTGAGATGGCCTCAATGGTACCATCTTCACCTGATTTCTGATTAAGAAATAAAGCAGTTTACCGGTACCTTTGCAAAGTCTTTAGCACAGGGAACCCAGAGTACACACCACCTTCACCTGAATTGAAAAAATCGAAGATGTACAGTGGAACCTCCCTTAATGGACACCTCTGCCAGGAGGACACCTCTCTATGAAGGACATCAAGGTTTAGTCCTTAATTGATCATTTCTATTCATTTTGACCTCTGCCAGGAGGACACCTCTCTATGAAGGACATCAAGATGTGTTTAGTCCCTAATTGATCACTTCTATTCATTTTGACCTCTGTAATCAGGACACCTCTCAATACGACAGCATTTGTCATCAGTCCCGGTGTCCTTGGTTCCACTGTAATATCACCAGGGAGTGTATCTAATTCAGAAAATACTCACAGTGGTATATTGAGCATTCTTACTGCTAGGACATTCTATCCTTTCTCCAAGTCTACTCAATCAAACTCAGGTGAGATCGGGTTCCTTGTTCTGGAGCACGGATGACTATTGGCCGCTGGGACAGTGGCACCATCTACCCCTGAATTCTGATCAAGAAATAAAGCATAGTTTAAAGTACCTTTATAATGACGTGCAAAGTCTTTAGGGCATGGAACCCAGGACTGAACAGATGACACTGAATCTCCACCTTGTGCCCCATCATTAAGGAAGTACATCATCATCCCTAGATATTTTGAACAAGAGCTAGTGAGGGAGGCTTTTATATTGTCGCACCAGATATCATGGTATGAGACAAGGAAATTGGGATGTTGATAATCAGTAATCGTCAGATGTGCAATAGACAACTCAGCAGTAGCGACACCTACACGTACTTCCAACCCCTTCCTGCACGAGGAGTAGGCCTTGTCATATGGTCACATGCAAAGCTGATAAAAATACATTCGGTTCTCTGACCTACCTCCAAGTTCTCCAAACTGGAGAAATCTGTTCAGATCTGCCTTCTTCTCACGAGCTGTGCACACCTACTGTAGCAGAACTGCTACTTTTGGTTTGCAACACATAGTACACATAGGCCTACAATTGTTTTATGGCCAGAAAAACACGTGAAAATTTGAAAAAAAGTTAGAGAACACATTAACGGTGAATAAAGCACAGGGGCATGAATAACCTGAGACAAGGTTGGCAAACTAACAGCGAGTGAGGAGATAGCTGCAAAACTGTGCAACCTTAAACAACTTTTTCTTGCTGTGTGTATTCATCAGGGACTCAAACTTCAGGACAGTTTGGTGGTGGCAGAAGTAGCTTCCAAGATATTTCTTTCTCATTTCATGAAAAGCTGGGCAGGTTAGGATAGTGGAATTCATCTCCTAGCTGAGTTCCAGTGCATTTTCTGCATAATCCGGATTGAACATCTAGATTCTTATTACGCATTTCAGTAGCTGGTAACTTCGAGTTACCACACCTAAATCGAGCAAAGCTTTGGTGGAGTCTGAGAGGCAGAACCTCGAGGTAATTCTGCAGAGAATGTGAGGATTTCTCAATTGCAGTGTGCTGCCCTCTTTTTGAAAGGGACGGAGACAAAAATACAGTGTAACTGTAATGGTAAAAAACCCAACCAGAGACTAGACCTGAAGATGGATCAGTTGCATCTCCATCCAGATTGAGATATCAATAGGCCTAGTCATATGGACACATCCCAGCCGAAGAAATACATTCAGTTCTAAAATACACGAACCTGAATTTGCTCCTCTGACCTACCTTCAAGTCCTCCAAACTGGAGAACGCTGTTCAGACAATCTGGCTGCACCAATCCTCCTGGGTATGTACCCGTGATGAATCACCCTCGCAGATGGACACGGGAGTCTTCGCTGCTTGATGACTGGGCTGGAGGCTGTGGGTGAATAAGAGCAACGTGAACATTTCGCCTGTCAACACAATGCCTGATTAAAGTGAGAATAATGCAAAAGGTTTCTTGATTGAGGCAAAACATGTTTCCAGTGAGCAAAAGCATATTTGCAGGTGATTGTTTTTTTTATGCGACTGACACCTGCAAAACTTGTATTTCATCAGACTCGGTCTGAATGGCATCTGAATTCCACTGGGATCTGCTTTAGAAAGAGGGTTCGACTTACCGAGATTGATCTAATACCAGTGTCCGACCTAAAGATGGCGACGTTGCAGCTTCTCGGTGAAGCTGAGGCTCGGCAGGGACATCTGAAGCAACTTCCTGAAATGCAGACACATTCTATGAGGTGAAAAACTGTCCACATCAGATTATTCAGGCAAGAGGGTTATATCCAAGGTACACGGACCTTTCTAGGCCCATTGCATAGCACACCAACTAACTGATGTAGCATATTGCACCCCCCAAATCAGTGGTCTGTCAGTTGAAATCTAAGCTATTGTGTCCCCTTTGGCTGTCTTCACTCTAACATACTGGCATCTGGGTTCTTACAACTGCTGGGCAATGCCTCATTGATCTGTTCAACGGCTAACCCTTTCTCCAATGTTCGGGAAGAAAAATCAGAGAACACTGGACCTTTCCCATCTGATACCCAGGCCACAGTTTGCATCACACTGAAATATTTAGCATCACATAGTACATGTAGGATAACACCAGGAGTACCTTCCTCAAGGGCATTTTGAATAAAAAAACAAAGACTGGAATGCATCTGAAGTAGATAATTTAACCCACAGAGCTTAAAAAAGCCTTCAGGAACATTCTTTCATGATATCTCTAACTGATCTGAAAGTCTCACTCTGACACTTTATGTCTATGACATTAATATATGTACTGGAAAATGTTGTGGATAAAAATTTGATTTCTCTCAAAATAGGCCCTTCGTCCGATAGGTTTTTACATGCATATGTGTATTGCTAATGAACGCTCACCCGATCAGATTCCATTCCAAACTGCTCAACACCCGTGGCGACAGTAAAGGTTGGCGCTGCTTCAACAAACTCTGGTTCTGTGTGAACTGGTTCGGGACATGGGAGTTTGAAGGACGATCCTGAAAAAAAATGGATAATTATTTCATTTCTTCCTGTGCTATCACTGGATTTGCTGAAAGTGGTTGTCAGATGGCGTGTAAAATGTGAACAGTGGCACAGTACATGCATCCTAGTCAACAGCTTTGACTCAAAATCAAAGTGGAGAAATACTTACCTCGCATGGTATCGTACAACAGGTGGGAACTTTCCTGGGATTTAAGTCACTCCTTTCGGTGCTCCAGGTCACATGTTTTACAGATACCGACAGCTGAAACATACAAGTAGATGAAATGATTAATGACGATATTTATCAAACCATCAGGCATGTCACGTCACTTAGAATAGACCTTTTCCTCATATTGATTCGACTCACTCATTGATGGTACTGCTCTGGCAAGTTAGCTAATGGGTCATATGAATGAAGACCCGTCTTTTTTAGACTTGAATTTTACAATACAAATGCACTAGGCAATGCTGTACAAATCTGAAGTAAAAACACTCGCTAGTCTTTATTCATATGGCCCATTCACTCAGATTGTACAAGTCTCATGACTCGATGACGATGAAGATACCTCAAACATGTCAGAAACATACAGTCTGAGGCCTAATCATATGATCGATTCCCAGTGCCTCTCAGCACGTACACTGTCACTGATTTCATCATTGGGACCTCCATGTATTCAAGCTAGGCCTACATGTACTCAATAGGCCTACACGAATTAGTCGTCGAAGTCAACCACACACACGTCTGACAGTGACACTACCCTGCGGTGAGTGAGTGGTCAACAAAAATGTGACCTGTCATCCATCTAGCAAAAGAGCGGCCTAGCTAGCTATTACACTAACGAGGATATTTTGGGACTCAACTATACCAGGGATGGTATAACAGGCCAAATCATTGGAAGTGCACCGAGTGTGTAGGCCTACATCATGTAGGCCCCCTATGCACGTGTGTGTACATGAAATAGGCCCCTAGACCGAGGTGCAATAAATTTGCCTCCAACTGCGACCAGAGGCGTCAAACGCTATAAAAGTTAATTTTTCACAACAACGTGACCATATTAATATTTGTGAGTGTGGGGATGAGTTAGTAAAACCTTCCTGAAATGAATTTGGAACATTTTACAATCGCGTATTTTTCGTATCATGCCCATCGACTGCCATTCCGTTGTCGTTGTCGTGTGGGATAAACTCCGTCAACGCGGTAACCTGGTTCCCTGTCTGTCTGCCCTGGGCGTCCGACGACTGGCACTGGCTGTCGGAAAGAATTATGATGAGATAATGTTGAGAATGATAATTCTAAAAAATTTGAACATTTCGACTGATAAAATTTAGATTTTCATATCGTTGGACGCAACTACACCGTTTTCGCAACTCACAGCGATCGCAGCGCCCCTAGCCAGTTCCGGTACATTTCCCAGGCACTGCAGACTGGTGTCTTGTCTTTGTCCAGGTACGAGGTATCCTCGCCACCAGGAGTAAGGTAGGCCTAACCTCGCGACTAGGAATTTTACATTGAGGAGTACCGGTATGTTAAACTGGTGTAAAGTCGGGGAGTGTTGCTGTAGATCAGTGTTCCCCAACAACAGACGCAACCTTGAATGGTTACCGGTATTGTTGGGTTAGTCGCCGCCTAATCCGCCAGGAGGGGAGGGGTGAAATAGGAAAAACACAGAAAATGTGGGGAACACTGACGGACGTAGGACCTAACCTCCAGGGGGATTGTCGCGCTAGGCCAGAGACTAGGCTACCTATAGAGACTGAGCGGGCTGCCTGGTGTGTCGGATGTTAGCAGTATTTGAACCCCTAGCTAGGCCTACTTATCGGATATGAATTAGGCCCCTAAACAAGTCCTTCGCCCTAGGGGGCCTACCAGGAATCAGAGGCCATTAACAGAAAGGACGAAATCGGGCGTTTTTTATCAGAATGCTTGGATCGTACCCTTATTATAGAACGATAGATGGCGCCACCCCGAGCATTCGGGCCGTTCGATAGACCATCTATCCGGTGTAATAGAACCAAATGTCCTCCGATATGCGACGTCCCCGGACAATGCATCGAACTAGACTGTCTGAAGAGTCCGAGACCCTTAATCACGTGACAGACAATGCAGGGGACATCGGGAAGACGGGATCGTTGCTTCTATCGCACCTGTGACAAGCGATAGCCTACAGTGGGCGTCTGGAAGGGGGATGTATTAGATTCGCAGGTGTAACATCTGCCAGTGTTCCCCATATGCGAGTGTATCCCTACTATTGTCTGACGGAATAAGATGCGGCTTGACAATAGGAGGGAAACGCTCAACCATAGAAACACCGGCAGATATAACCACGGGAAGATGGACAGGTTTCTCTGTGAGTCCCTGTACGTCGCAATTAATTCACTCGAACGGCAGTATGGGGACACTCGCAGGCGGGGAACATTCTTTACTGTTACACCTATATTACTCATGAGAACATCGAGCCACCGCTCGTCGATGTAGAGGTCTCGCCAGATGGGGTGGCAACGATAATGCCGGCGTAACAGTAAAGATTGTCCCGGGTAAAAAGTGTCCGCTCCATTGTTCGATTACGGATCAAGGTGCGCGGCTGTAGAAACCAATCGCCCGAGAATAAGATGGGGACCTTAATTACGGCACTGGGACAGTTTTTCTTGAGGACATTTTTCATTTTGATATTAACTCATTCGCTTTTATCATGCTACATGAGCTCTGTAAATTTAGGTGTGGCATATAATGAAAATGCCTGCGTATAGAAGAGAATGTTTTTATTGGAGAAATTCATACTTTGGGGCTAATGTTGGGAAGTTGATTCTATTTCATTTTTTGCTGAGCTGAACAAAGGTTAGGTCAGCTGAGCTAGTTACATGCACATAAAATGTGTACATGTATATAAACAAGCGAAGCACCGGTGCTCGGTTGGTCTCTTTTAAAAATTAGTTGGCTCTGATAAGAGCCGTTTGTTAGGTTGGGTGAGATTTGCTGTCTTACTGCATCATAGTCGTCATCTGGTTGAAATGGTCTTTTGCCTCTTGGTATCCTTTGCCGTCGGTCGGTGCGTACCTCTTGTGTTGGCTTTCGAAGAACACTTTTCGCAGAGTTGGGCAGCATTTCACGAGTCCTCTAAATCGCCGTCGAAGTTTGAGCTTGTGGAGTCTTTTCTGTGTTGGTCGAATCTTTGATGTCAGGATGAATCGACGAGCCGGCGTTAAATCTTGCAGGTACCTGTTGAAATTCATTTCGTATAGCCATGAAGGGATGAGACGTGGGGGCTGCATTCTTGCGACGGAGAGACATTTGATGGGATTCTTGGGGATTTCTTTAAACATAATTCGTTCCATTTCTTCGGTGCTGATTGCGTGACCGGTCATCAAAACTTGAACGATATACATGGCCTTTTCGATAGGCACGCACTCCAGGGACATGGTATTATGCAGGATGGCATTCAGCAGCTGGGGGTAGAGATGTATAGGAAAACATCGATCCACTGTATTCATGTCATAATCAAATGTTCGTAAAAGTTCGATCGCCAAGTTGAGATCTCTGATGAGGAAGGGATGATGATTATGGAGTCTGATGAATGAATCGCGATGGAGTTGACTTAGCTCTTGTACGAGGCGGTGTTCTTCAGTGGGACAGAGTTTTCGTGTGGTGGGGAACACGATGGTCAGTACACAATCCAGTCGTTTTAAATCATCGTCATCGCCAGCATCATTCTCGTTGTGTAGAAGTAACTTCGTGTGGGTGGGGTGTAATTGCCATTTACAGATGTCAACGAGGAAAATGACGAGATCATATCTGTAGACGGCAAGGTGTTGATGTAAGATGTCACGTTGTACATCAGATGATGTGATGCATGCAGCGGCCAGTTCGATACATTTCTTGCAGTTAGTGACGAAGGGCTGTTGTTGGGCTATCTCGTCGGGGTCTGTGGTCGGTCGCGTGCTTGTCATCAGGACGGCTTGGGCACACTCTTCACAAATTATGTTTGTTGGGTACTCACTTTGCGGTCGGTTGTGACGTCCAGCATCTTTGTTTCGCTTCATCAACTCTCTCCTCGTATCATCGAACAGACATGCGGCGACTTTGACGAGATCTCCACAGATGTTCTCCAGACATTTAACGTGGTTGTGAAGATGAGTAAATCTCACGACGGTGGGTAGACATCCAAGACAGAAACAATTTGACATTTCCATGGCGAAAGATGAAAATCGTTTGCTCGCTGTTCAGTTAATGCTAATCTGTCTCCGGAACTAAGACTAGAGTGCTCCGTCCCTGCCAGTCAATCAATGTTCCTCGGCCATTCACTTCAGTGCAGTCGAGTAGAACTTAGGCCAAATTGTACAATAGCCTAATAGGGTCATGAATGGACTGAATGCGATTTGGGCGGATCTAATCGTGGAAACGTGACAATCTGGCAGCATGACCAATGGCCTGATTGGTCAATGTCGTGTCACCTTGAGCCAAGGTTTCATGATTATGCCCATTGCGGCTATATAGAACCGAGTTGACACGCAGCTCACCATAATCATCACGATATTCAACAACAGCAAATTAACAAGCAGCAAGATGGGAATTCATTGTTACGTTCCAAGACAAATTAGGGTAGCAAAGAGGATCATCCTTCTGATGGAAGAACGTTATCAACACATCATTTACAGGCATGTCCAGCCATGGAACGGACGCGGCAAACGCCCGTCCCACTTCCTGAACCATCATACAAAAGAAGACATGATGGAGATTGCGATGTATCTTCATGCGAATGGGCGCACCTCGTTCAGCAACGGGCAATTCTGCTATGTGAAGCAGATACCACGGCATATCCTGGGCTACGAAGATGAAAGGGAGTTTAGAGTCGTTTTTCGACACGAGTTCATCCCAAACCTCAACGAAACTAGATATTATGTCGTGACGATCTACCCAGTGTCGAGTTGAGAAGATCTGGATACAGTTGTTGAAGCCAAACGGCCCTTATTAGGGCCACCCCAAATTTTTACCGAGAGACCAACTAGCAACACGCAGTCACTTGCTCCAATTGTACCTGCACATGATATGTGCAGGTACATATAAAATGAATAGATTTACCTCATCCCCATGGGGCCAACTACTTTAGTGGTTCCCACCCCCGGGCTCACATAGCCCACGTGCTGTAAATTCTCCCTTTACTTAGTTTGACTGTTATTCCAAAGATCAAAGGGTCAATGAGGTAGCATAACGGTGGTGAAGATCTAATGCATGTTCCCTCTTTCCATTTTTGAGTTTTTTTCTGACATTAAAATCAGAACAAAACGAGTTTTACCCCATGGAAATGTCAATATGTACCCGACCATATTTTCACTCCACAGTTAGACCACATAAAAAAAAGTTGGTGATCGTCCCCACCCACCCCTATACGAAAAACTGCCACCCGAAACGTTTTTATCACATAAAAAAACGATTGTTCGTACTTTCAAAATTGGTGCCATTCTACAGCGCGCTACGTGGGCGAAATTATTATGCAAAGTTAACAGAGTTTGTACCAGGTTCCGTACAAAACTGGCCCAGGAAGTCGAAGGAAATAAAGTCATTTAACATGATATTTATAAGGAAAACTACACTTAATTTCTCTTAAAACTTCTAGCAACACTTCAGTCAAATAAGACCATTTTACATACAGGGTGGGTCATAAAAAGCGCAACATGGGAAGCGCAATTTTGATCTTGAGACCAAATTGTATGATGTCCATTTCAAAACCCAGTAATAACCTGATAACAAGTAGGTAAGGGTAGGATTAGTCGTAAGTAGACCTGGGTCTTCCAAGAGACCGAGTGTCATTTTCAAATTTTACCAAGCCTATTTTGATGCAGCGAATGACACCTGTCCTGTAAATAGGCCTACTGCGGTAGCCCGCCATGTATTTTATTTGCGGTCATTTGTGTGCGGTTGACCACAAATAAAATACATTCACAGAAAAAAGGTTGATTCATGACAGTTTTTGAATTTGAAATCATTGGCATGGTGTCATGCCGCAACTGTCCCTGTGCTCGCATTCCATTTTTGAATGATATACCATACGGATTATTGGGCTCAGTGGCCTGATCACGTTTTAGTAAAACCTGATCCCCTTGGAGATTTAAAAGGTGTATGTCGCGCTTTTTTTGGCCCACCCTGTAGAACTGAATGTACAGACACTGCATTTCTAGCGGGCCTATGGACCTATCATTTGTATATTTCAGATCTTCGATCTTTGCACATCACATTTTACAAGAATTTACCCCCACCCCCTGCCATCGTCTAGTAACCATTCGTCACCAGGAACACAATATGAATCATCCACGTTGTATTTAAACTGTCTTCTTCCTCAACGAATTCTTTTAAATGTCAAGTCCTTGTACTTGTCTTCGACTAATTTATGTGCAGATTCAACTAAAATCACGAACAAGATGTGTTTCATTTCCATCTGAGACAAAGCACTTCGGCTCTGTATAGCTAGGCAAATTGCTAAAGACATTGATGGAGGCAAATTGCTAAAGACACTGATGGACGCAACTCTATGTGTGGCTATCCAAGTCAAGTTTTCGGCGTTTGGTTTTTCAACGTCTTTAGTGTCATTGAGATATTCGATATCGTATGTAATCCTATATGGGTAAAACTGATCTTCAGCTTCCGGAAAGGAAATGTCATCTTGTTCCATTTTACCAAATACGCCGACTGGTGCATTTGCCTTACAAACAAATTTTTGCAAGTTAATCTGAGAGGGTTTCACACCTTTTTGCTCGACGATATAACTGCATATATTATGTTGAAAGTGGTGTTTGCGTTTGATTTTGCATCCTGCAGAGTTAGCATAGGCATCTGCATGGCGCTTAATTTATCTCCGAATGTGCTAGCCAAGCCGATGTGACTTTTCACCATGGAAACTCGTCTTTTACCATACATAGCATTACCATTCACTATGGTGCCGTAATTATGGGTATTTAAGCACATTAGGGTTTATGCAGCAATCAGTGGCCTGGAATGTTTATTTATTCATTTTAAATTCGTGGGAAAGAACACTGAGGAACCGACACAATTTCCAGTCCCTTAATAGTCCAATCGACATCCCAAATTAATGAATGCCATTCTTTCCCATAATTGTCCTTTTTATGACACAATATGAACAGACCTTCATTCATTGACTGATTTGAGTATGACAGTACCAAGCTAATTTCCGACGCGGAAGTGCTGAATGGCCTTTCAAAATTACCGGTAGTCCATTCTGGCCTACCTGTTGCTAGCTTGGATGAATGAAAACAAAATAACTGTTCGCTCAAAATTTAAAGACTTTTATCACTATTCATGCTCTTCAGAACGATTTGCTGAAATTCAATGACTTTTAATGGCCAGATTTATGACCTCACTGTTAAAAATATCTGCAAATTTACAGCAGAATTTTCACTGCATATTTGATGTAAAATTCATTTCACTGCAAACTGCTGTTTTTTCACTGGAATTAACAGCAAGATTGCAGTTTCTCAGTTTAAAAGACAGCATTTGTTGTAGAATTTATACCATTTGGCTGTCAAAATACAGTCAACGGGTGGTGTCAAAATACAGAAAAGTGTTGTGTTACTCTGCTGCCAACAAAGTGCTGTCAGCATTTTTAACAGTGCTTTTGTGACTTTTTATGATGCTGCATAAACCTTGGTACATGTACATGTGTGATGCGCTTACAAACGAAAATCGCTTGCTTTAACTCATTCGCACCGGCAGTTACAATATTCCGGAACATGTGTAACGATGATGCGCTTGTGACCTAGGCTTTATGGGTCTACACTGTACTTGTTGAATGTTTGATGCGAACTGTATCAGATAAACTTTGGCAATACGAGATGCGGTACACTAACAAAATGGGTGTTCTTTTTGAAATGGCCACATCACTTCTTATTCGAATTTCAGCGCACGTTGATTATAAGCGCATTGTGCTAAAATGCGCATAAATACGGTAAAATGGAGAATATATTTTCAAAGGGGGTTGATTCGGGATTCAAGTCCTAAATTGGAAGTGAAATTTCTGCCAGCATTTGAAAAGGAAAAAGTTTGAAAAATTGAAAGATTTCAAGTGAAATATGTGGCATATGTCAGATTTCTGAAGAAAAAGCTGCGTGCAATAGCATAAGGACAATTAAAAACGAATTTCCATTGAAACACAACACAATGACCCTATCCTGGGCCTTTGACTTGCCCACACAGTCGGTTACGTTCTGGAAAAGTACACTTTGACCCAAGCGGCTTTAGCTTACTGTGAACTTTANCCCCCCCCCCGCATCCGGCAACATCATCACAGATGGTTCTATACGATCACAAGTAGGGCCTACCGATGTTTGATCCTGCGCTGTTTTCATTCTTTTCGGAACACCCTGTATACCACGGCAGTTTACACACAGAAGATTCGCCCGAGTGATTATCGACCAATTCACATTGATCGCAAGAAAGTGACCAGGCTGGCAACAGCGAGCGATTGGTCGGTCATTGATGGCGCGAAAACTAGACTTACTGCATAGCAATGAACGGGGCGTGAATTTTGCATGGAGCGTTTTGATGTCTTAGAACCGATTCTAGGTTATTTACAACATTCATCAGCGAATTTTCAAAGGCGGTCTTCAAACTGACTCACAAGTCAATTTCTAGTTTCTGTGGTGTTTTCGCAACAAATCTCTTCATTGGCAAGAAAACTTTTCAGATCTCGGCCTTCTGTGACGGCCCACTGAATTCTAAACACTCTTTTTGACAGATTGGGAATTTTACCAATCGTTTTCATGCAGCGAGTTTACTTTCAAGGAGCATTTTATACACAAAATTTGGCCGTAAAAGTCAGTTAATGCATTGGGAGCAGCGCCGCCTGGCGTCGATTCGGTGCAAATGAGACAAATTTCTTGATATGATGCAATTTGCTATGTTTTACCTCTGATTTCATGCTGAATTTGCAAAGGTAAAAACGTAGTAAGTCACAATTCTGTTGACTTAGACGTAAAAACCGAGTAAGTGCACCACTGTCTTTCCGAGGCTTTGGCGAACATTTTGCAAACAAAAACTGTTTATTATGATGAAACAATACCTAGTAAGTACGAATTTGGCCTTAAATCATTTTTTCCAAAAATGTGACTTACTAGGTATTTCCATTGGACGGTAGCGGGGAGAGTACAAAGTCACAACCAACAAAGCTTTATTATCAAGAATATTGTATTTTCAGATAAAATACAACCAGACAAATCACACTAAAACACAGCATCACTGTTTGACCTTTTGCTCAGAGAAGAGGAAACCATTCCACACTCAATCGATGCATCAGCATTCCAGGTGTCATAGAATGTAATGTCCCCGATATCAGATGCCCGTTCTTTTGTTCAGGGGACATCTGGTAACAGAAGTTCTGTTTGTCAGTGCCCGGCTGGCCCTTAATCCGTCAGAATCTATTGTTGTGGGGCATCTCATATCGGGGGGCATGACATTCTACGACACCGGTACCGGATGGTTCGACGTACTGTACATGTAACTTCGTAACGTGACGTGTTAACGTATCTATCTTCCTAATACAGGGTGACCCAAAATGATTGCAACCCATATAAGTGCCTGTCATTTCTAGAACCGATGGAATTGCTTCATTTTTTACACACGTTAATTTGATGTGATAACAATTCAGTCATGAAAATTTGAGCTCTTTAATCCATGTGGTGTAGATTTTAGCTAAGGTTACACCTGTTGAAAATACCGAGGGTCCGTGGGTTCGAATCTGGAAGAAAGACGTGATTCACCTTAGAAACCCGTTTCTTATTTCATATCCGTTGAAAATACCCGTGTTTTTCCACATCCGTGTCAAACCCGTGTGTACGAAAATCCCGGCAAGATGTCACACCACTACATTGTACCCAAGTAGCCCGGCGACAGTTGCGCTGCATGCACGACTCTTCGGTCATTTCTGTATTGGCCCAAATTACTGGAGGCGCGAAAACGACGTCACTTAATTGCTGCGCCATCTGTCGCCGTGCGAAGAACTAACGAAAACACGGGGATATAAAAAAGCACGGCCAGATTGCCGTGTTTCAAAAACCCGTGTTTGTCAGACACTGGTTTCTTGAAGCCCGGCAATTCATAGGCGTGACCGCAAAAAAACAGTGGATTTTATGTAGTGCAACCACGGCTATAATCGCCTTTCCAAAATGTGCTCCAACTATCCATTTCCTGAAGTTGTCAAAAACACGGACACACTCCTGCCTTGGAACGGCCCTGATCTTGGCTGTAATTTCTGCTTCAAGCGTGGAGGAAAAAAATCCTCCAGGCTTCAAGTCTCTGATTGTCTAAAACAACAACCCCCAGACAATCAGAGAGTTTCAGGCAGAAATTACAGCAAAGATCAGGGCTATTCCAAGGGAGGAGTGTTATTGGCATTTTCGGTTGCCGCATTCAGGAGGTGGACATTTGGAGCACATTTTGAAAGGCGATAATATCTAGACCACATGGAATAAAGAGCTCAAATTTTCCGGATTGAATTGTTATTACATCAAATTAACATCTGCAAAATATGAAGCAATTCCGTCATCAGTACTAGAAATGGCAGGCACTTACATGTATATGGGTTGCAATCATTTTGGCTCACCCCGTATAACGCATTGACGGCTCTTCGTCAAGCCGCGTGTTATAACGTATCTCCGCAACAGCGGACAAGACGCGAGGATTTTTTTTCTCCAAAAGTGGTCGGAAGATGGCCTGGATGGATAAAAAGTCGCAGTAATTTTGCGACAGGGAACTTATCGCTGCTTAAAAGCGTCCTCGCGGAATTCAAATTCCCTGGGTTGAACTCTGGTGGAATATAGGCTGGCAAAGTAAAGAAAAGAGTCATTAGACTTTGACCAAAACACCAAAATTCCGACCAAATCGAAGTTAGAAAATTTGGAGTACTCACGTGGTATGTACAGCAAAACCATATCAAAATTCTAGATCTAAGCCTGCCGCACACGGAAGCTATCTGCTGAGCAAAAAGTCATTCGAGACCGTTTGCTCAGCAGACAGCTCCAGTGTGCGGCAGGCTTTAGGACAACTTGTCCACATTTCTTCTACAACCCAGCCGCCTGGGCTTTTGCTATAATTTTGCCAGTCTAGTCCGCAACAGCCTATATTTATAGCCAAACCAGTAGTAAATGACTACACATTATATAACACAGACCATTCTAGGCCCTTTTACCAATTGGGTGGCGGTCTTGGAAAACCCGTCGGATGTCTCGTTTGAGGAAAGTGTTAATGGCCTTGGTGAACCCGCACATTTCAATAGCCGAAACGTACCACGTAACAGGTGAACAATAGCAGTTCAATGCACAGGCAATCTAACAACTCAGCGACTTCCGATGGGTTATCCCAGACCGTCACACAACCCGTGTTTACACCTATGCAATTTTTCCAGGCCCGGTGTAATGTCTCAGAGTGCCTCCCATTCCTGCTGCCCGACCGGGCATTGGTAAACGGGATTTTCTGTTTGTCAGTGCCTCCCCAGGCATTCACAAATGACTAAGTCATGTTTTTAATTGCCCCCGGGGGCAATAGGAAACGAATGCGTGTTATGAAAATTTCTGTTTAAAATGCCCCCCTCGATAATTTGTATGTTTGTGCACAGGCGTCTCGTACATCTGTTTGTACTTGTAGGGGTGGGGTGGGGGGGGGGTAGNGCGTCACCGGTGTAATGTCTCAGAGTGCCTCCCATTCCTGCTGCCCGACCGGGCATTGGTAAACGGGATTTTCTGTTTGTCAGTGCCTCCCCGGGCATTGACAAATGACTAAGTCATGTTTTTAATTGCCCCCCGGGGGCAATAGGAAACGAATGCGTGTTATGAAAAATTCTGTTTAAAAATGCCCCCCTCGATAATTTGTATGTTTGTGCACAGGCATCTCTTTTGTACTTGTAGGGTTAGGGGGTAGGGGGGTACGTTCTTGGGGACTGTAGGGCTTTACTACACACTAAAAAAGACAATGCATGCAACTGTTCATTCACCTGATTATTGATAAATGCAAAAAAAACACTGCAAAAAATCAGCATGAATCAGCATGAAATCAGCATGAAAGATCAGCATGAAATCTTCTCGCATGCGATTTTTTTCACACCAGGTGACGCCATCTTGTTTTTCATCGTTTCCAACACCTGTACGACGTCATGGGGGTACCCAATTGGTGACGTCATCTTGTTTTCCCAAATACAGCATACATGTATTTTGTTCTTATCCTCGTTTCAAAAATAAACTAACTGCATAATTTTTACGCTTCCATGTACGCCTCCTTATAAGGGGTTGACTACGGTTAAGGATTAGCCCTCCTGCGGGGGATAGTCATAGGGTTAGCCCCCCCCCCCCCCCGGGGGGCCNNNGGGGGTACGGTTAGGGGTAGGGATTGGGGTTTTAGGGTTTTGTGGGGTAGGGTTAGCTAGGGTTAGGGTTATGGGGTCGGGTATGTGTAGGGGTAGGGGTCGGACTAGGATTACGGTTAGGATTAGAAAGTAGTCCGAGTAAAGGACGTGTACTATAAAAGAGGTTTTCCGACTGACTCCCCACCCCCCCCCCCTAAAAAATCCATGGCGGAGCGTAGAGCCTCCATAGAGCGTAGGTCCACTTAAGTTTAGCTAGCTAGGAATGTGAATAGGCCCTGGTTCGAATCTTCCTGATGGCATTACGCAGGATTTACCAGTCCATTTTATGCCTTTTTCAGCCTAAAAAGACTTTTTAAAAGTTTTTTTTGCCGCCAGGAAACGTGATTTTTGTCGCAAAATGATCGTGAACACATTCTAAGTTGAATGTGCCAAATTTGGAAGAGATGGCGTCGCCTTGTGTGAAAAATACTCAGTCACGGAGTAGCGACGAATGAACATATGCGTCTTCCTGATTGGCTGAATGGTGAAATAACATTATGTGATATTCATTGTTAGATATCAAGCCAACCATAGGGCCTACATTATAAATGTTGGTCATGAAAAAAAAAGACTATTTTAAACGCGAGAAAAAAAAAAGCAAGCAACCGTAAATAACAAGATTAACATCATTCCTGCCTACAAATGTATGTCGACAGTGTACGGACAATATGAGAACAGGAAACAATTATTCGGCAATGATTATTGATAAATAAAGACGAAATGAAGCCCTAGAGCGAGACTCGAACCCGCCGCCTCCTGATCGGTAACTAGATCTGAAAGGAAAGAAATACCAGTTAGTGACTGCGCCTATTGAGGAAGGCTTGCGGCCAGATGATTTTTTCTTGTCCTTGTAATTCGCCTCTTCGCTTACAATACCCTTACACATAACACCACAACCTAAATTCGTGTTACATAATATAGGCCTAGATGAATGGAAGCGATAATGTACATGAGGGGGCATTATAAGAAGGGGGACAGTCACAGACATTATAGTTGTAATGTCGATAAATCCCCTATGCTAAAAATGCCCGGGGAGGCAATGAAAAACGGCCGAAGGCCGTTTTTCATTGCCTCCCCGGGCATTGGCATACAGGGGGCAATAATATACATTACACCTGGTCTGAAATAAGCCTGGGCTTTTTGAGCATGTACATGTACGCGGGATGTATGGGTTTTAAAAGCCCGGGCTTTATTTAGAGACGGCGATTCATAGGTGTAAACGCAAAAAGCCCGTGCTCAGCCCGGACTTTTATGTAGTGTAAACAAGGTATTAAATTGTCAAACTCAAAAGAGTTGATGAGTGAGAGGGTGCATTGTGCATGAAGCCAATGCACCCTCTCACAAAATGAGGGAGCTTGCAAATTGGAAGTGAATTAGCCTACCCAGGCTAGCCTACTGAGCAGCGGATTTGGAGATGTCAAATGGAGTGTTGTGTTACTACAGGAGGTTGTCAAGAACTGATTTTGTTTTGTGAAAGTTTTTATTGAGCACCCTATATATGCATCCCATACATGATACAAAGGCACCCCGAACGCCACGTGGACTGTCCACATTGGCGAACATGTCCGAGTTGCCCGATCCCATGTTGAGTGCACAGAATGTTCATACGTCATCCAAAAACCTGTCTGGTTGGAAAATGCTAAACTCCCTACGCAGTTGCGAGTCGCGCCCCCTTCGGTTTAGATCTCCTCGCTCTCCTGCTCCACAACTGCTTAACTTCGTAAAATTCGCCGCGTCTGTTCAACAGATGGCGCTGAGAGAGTCGACCAATGAGAGCACCGAGCAACCGGTAACCAAGCTGGCCTGTGAGACACTTTTTCATTGGCCGAGCTTTTCGTAGCCATGGTAGCACAAGAACATCCGTTGCCAACGGGCCAAAGAGTTCTGAAAGCAGTGTGCTGATAGGCTGTAAAATTCGCGCCAGGCCCTGACGCCATATCTGTTGACCAAACGCGGCGAATTTTACGAAGTTAAGCAGTTGTGGAGAGCGGGTAAACCGAAGGGGGCGCGGTACACAACTGCGTAGGGAGTTTAGGAAAATGCATGACCTCACGAAGTCGACCTATTTCTCATCATACGCAGAAGCTACCGCGTCATCAATCCTTGACCTAATTCGATCAAAAGCAATTTCCTGCGAAGTCAAAGTTCGTCAAAGACAACGTGAATCACTACATGTACCTACATCAGTTAATAGTATCTCAATCATTCCAGGCGAACAGAACTCTCAAACTTGGCCCGATCACAGAAAACTGGCCTCGCACAATGACAACCACCCGAAAAGAACACTAAACCAGTTTGAAGTGATCCACAAAAGCCATCGCCGTGTTATGCTGCCGCCTTGCGGCGGGTTCCGGGACCACTGCGTCCAGATCATTTGATTTGCCAAAAAGAAGTTGGGTTGGTCTCTGGTGCGTGGCTACTTCTTCTACACGCACACCAGCATTTTCCTTGAAAGTACACCAGCTCGAATATTTTTCCGCGGGTCACATCCAAGTAGGCCACTAAAAGTCGACAAAAAGGTTGCTTTCTTGCTTTGATAGTAATCAGAGTAACTCCAATTCGCTAGCATGCAGCGCATCGAATCACCACAATTTCATGATTTGTAGAGAACGGATAAGTGGTGAGGGGATTCGCAGCGAACGACCTCACTGTACCGTCGACCTACTTTTTAGCTCACCTCTGTGAGGTGAGCTTTTCTTATGGCGTGTTGTCCGTCGTCCGTCGTCGTTAACAGGGGTGGCACGTTTCTAAACCGCTAGGCATAGAAACTTGGAACTTGGTGTACAGGTACCCTATGGTAAAAATCTATCTCTGGAGGAAACTTGGCGCTGCCAGTTTTACACTCTGGCATGTAGGGGGCGCTTTGTGAAAACATTCTTTTGCCCGTATCTCCTGAATGCTCATAGCGAGAACCATGAAATGTTTATGGTGGGTTCCTCTGATGAGGCAACATCACAAAAATCCCGGGTTTTTGATTTGACCCACTTTTTAAGGTCACAGAGGTCAAAGTTCAAAATTCCAGTGTTTGTTGGCACGTTTCTAAACCGCTACGCTTAGAAGCTTGAAACTTGGTGTACAGGTACCCTATGGTAAAATCTATCTCTGGACGAAAACTTGGCGCTGCCTGTTTTACACTCTGTCCTGTAGGGGGCGCTTTGTGAAAACCTTCTTTTGCGCGTATCTCCTGAATGCTGCTAGCTAGAACCATGAAACTTTTATGGTGGGTTCCTCTGATGAGACTACATCACATAAATCCCGGGTTTTTGATTTGGCCCACTTTTCAAGGTCACAGAGGTCAAAGTTCAAAATCGACTCTTTGGTGGCACATTTCGTGGCTATTTGACATAGAAGGTTTTGATTTGGTGTGAAGATATATCTAGGCACCCTCTACAAGTGCACCAAATTTCGACCCAATCGGACTTCAAATATGGCCGCTAGGAAGCCATCTTGAAAAAAGGACTTTGACCAGTAATCTCATAAGTAGGAGTAAGTTGGATGTTATAACCTTGCCAAATCATGTATCCAGGTACCTTCTAAACATATGGCAAATTTCGGTTAGAATGGACGTCAAATATGGCCGTCTGTCAGCCATCTTGAAAAATTTACTTCGGGCTATATCTAATCAATAGCAAAGGTTATGATGGTTTTATGTTGCCTAAATATCTATGTAAGTATCCTCTACATTTATGCTCAGATTTCAGTTCCAACATACTTCAAATATGGCCGCCAGGTGGCCATCTTGAAAAATAGAATTTTTGACATCTGTGGCCAACACAGGAAAGTGGTTTGCTCACACCACGAACGCCTTCTGACGGTCTTCGACTGAGTTTATGTCACTGATTAAATTATTGCTGATCAGATGAAATAATTTTTTGGTGTGTTCAGCTTTATCTTGTCTGTACGATTCTTCATCATTCATCTACCATGAGTGTCAGTTTTACTTTACCACAGAGACTTATCACAGAGGTGAGCACAATGGCCCTGGCCATTTCATTTAATACCTATTCCATCATTAGCTCACCCGTGAGCTCTTACAATGGTGCAGCGTCCGTCGTCCGTCGTCCGTTAGCAGGGCACGTTTTGTAACCGCTGGGGCTATTGATCTGAAACTTAATACATATATACCCCTACGTCAGATGACCTATGACACCAAGTTTCGGTCCGATTCGATTCTTGGCTTGGCCTCCAGGTGGCCAAAACCAAAAACACAAAAAGTGCAATAATTCCTGAACTAATGACTTGATCAACTCCAAATTTTTATCATAGGTGTATCATATTAGGATACATAACATACATAACGGGTTTTTGATTTGACCTACTTTTCAAGGTCACAGAGGTCAAAGTTCAACAAAAAGTAACGAACCTGCCACAGTTCTTCATTATTTCACCGAGCGTCTTCATATCTTGCATAAACGTGTATTAGAGGGTACCTTCAAAAGTACCGAGTTTCGGCGCGATCGGACATCCAATATGGCCGCCAGGTGGCGTAACCTGAAAATCTTCTAAGTGCTATAACTCAGGAACGACGTGACCCAGAGCAATCAAACTTGATATTTACCTCCTTCTAGATGTCCTTTACAAGCACGTCAAATTTTGGCCTGATTAAACTTCCAATATGGCCGCCAGGTGACGTAACCCGAAAATCATCAAATGTGCTATAACTCAGGACCGACTTGACCCAGAGCACTCAAATGTGCTATGTGGCTCCCTCTAGATGACCTTTATGTGCATGTGAAGTTTTGGCCCAATTGGACATCCAATATGGTCGCCAGGTGGCATAAACTGAAAATCATTGACTTACCCAGATTGCTCATATAACTGACATACCTCTCTCTGTCATTACACTATTATGTCCAAACGGGTGAGCACATGGTCCATGGACCATTTCATTTTACTAGCCAAAGCTTGTTCAGAGCCCGCAACGCTGCTGCCATCTTCACCTAAGAAAGCTCCGTGTCAGACATTGCAACATGCACGTGCATTGAACATACATGTACATCTATTGGTACTAAGACTGTCTCTCTCTGGTTTGGACAGGGACAGGAAAGTTTGTGACATTGCTTTCCAAGAGGTACATCGAATCTCTGGTCAACTTCACTCGCCAAGAATAACTAAATGTCTGTCCAACCGAGGTACACCAGAGGATGGGAAGGTCGTGAAACTCTACACGATGCAGCAGAACGCTTCTGTGAACAAAACGCGGTGGTCGAATACTCTCGACTGAACAGGCTGAGATATACATGTAGAAAAAAATAAGGGTCATAGCTGGACCAGTGCTCACCTCAATATTCGTCATCACGATTCGCCCGTTCGTACATGTAGTTGAGTTGGTGCCTTTTGATAAGGATGCGTTGGTCTACGTGCATGTACGTTGCATTTTACCATCAAAAGACCCTCGATACTTCTATTAATTGGGCCGACTTTATATCATTAGCTGATTTCGGGAAAACATAATAGCAATGACACACGCACTTAAAAGTGCCAATAGCGAGAATCAGAACAACGTAAGAAAAGGATCGATAATGCCGTAGATATTGGCTAATCGCATTTTTCTTTAGCACAGCTCATCTTCTTTCTTTTCAACATTTACAAAAAAGGTTTATTTCTCAAAGACTGTTCATGAAGAAACACTATACAGGCTGTAAACATGATCACTACGGAACCATCTCACATTTTCAGAAAGGTCCACACTTGTTTTTCAGCAGACCTTCATGCTGAATTAATGGCCTGATGATAAGGTACATGTAGTACGGTATGAATTCTTCAATCAGTTGACGTTGACACTGCAACCACTAAAAACAGAAGAATATCTACCGTGGCATTCGAGTATTTCTTCCTCGTGAATGTTTTAAAGTCCCACAGTAGGCCTATGCATGAGGCGACTCTTTCTCCCTCCCCACCTTGATAAGACTGGTCTTCTGTCCAACCTATATTTAGCCAGTGGTATTAACACCGAGGCCAGACTGATAGGTGATTTCAAAGTTGGTTTTGGTTTTAGTCTTGGGTCTTAGTATTAGTTTTGGTCTTAATTTCTACCCCTAAATCCATGGGTCTGGATTAAGACTAATGCCAAGTATAAAACCAGGTATTGGTGTAAAACTAAGATTTGGCATTAGTCTTACATGTAGTTTTACATGTATATTAAACTTGGTTTAAGATAAAACCAGGTATTGGTGTAAAACTAAGTTTTACACTCTTAAAAAATTCTTGTCACCGCAACTTGTCTGCGAATATTGACGATATGCTATAGTCAATCTGACGAGTTACTTGTCATGGCGAGTCGCACATTTCTGTGGTGAGTTCAGTTTGTCCAGTTGACAAGATCTCTAGTTATGACGATAAGTTGCAGGTGGCAGGACATTATTGCGCATGCGCTTCCCTCACATCCATCGCTCAATTTCAAACGCTACGCATTCTGTCACCATCGTTGCCTCATTCATAGCCGCGTGGGTTTAGGGGTTAGGTCTAGTATTTTGTATGTTTCACAGGTCGTAGGTTCGAATCCCGTCGTAGGTTCTGAAATTTGGTAGGTTTTCTGTCATATATGTAGCTGTTGTTAGTACATGTACTTAACTGCCGTATGACAGTCTCTTGGCGCATAATTTTTAATTTTTGTTTAGCCTGAATGACAAGACGTATTTGTTTCAATGATAAGATGTCTCTTTTCCGAGGATGACAAGTTGAAAACTTGTCAATTGACAAGATAGACCCTGTCAATTTAAGCATATGGCTGAGAACGAGTTCCAGCTTGTCAGTACGACAAGAAATTTTTTAGAGTGTACCCTAGGATTTGGACTGAAACTAAGAGGAGGTCTTAGACATCGGGTAAAACTAACACCAAGATAAAACCCATGTTGTCGTTGTTTTATTCTAAAGTCTATATCCTTTCCGGGTTTGCCGGGAGCAGAATTAGCAGACGACAATTTCATGAGTTCGACATATATGAGCAGATCTCACGATTAGATTGACAGGATCAGCAAAACATTTTGCGATATTATCCTTGCTGATGACCTAGGTCTACCACCACGACCAATTATCACCATCTGTGATTGACGTTTCGGCTACAAATACATGATAAAAAGACATAAAAATGCATGGAATATCACGGTTTTAGAAGATGTCGCCAACAACAATCAGAAAAAAGCGACGCGAGCGCCACCTGTTGTCTTCGTCTCGCAACGTCCTTTTCGTGGTGCATGCTGTCTTCGTTTCGTCTCGTAGATTGTTTGTGCTCAACAACATAAACATTTTCTCCATGCAAGACATTTATTATGTATTAAAAACATATTCTTTATGCAAAACAATGTCGTCGTCTTACAGAAAATGTGTCTTCTGCATGGTTGTTTGTTCTCGTTTCGCAACCTCTTTGTTCTCGTTTCGTTATCTTTGTTCTCATTTCGACGTCTCTTTTTTGCACTGATAACCGCCCATAGTGTATCAGCACTCTGCCTAATTGGTAACTTGAACCATTCAAATAGATAGATTTGAACAGTCTTTCGAGCATGAATACACGATGTTGCCTAGTAGTAAAGGCCGTTAGGTCGGCCGGCGCGAGATACAAAACATAACGCATACTGTTGGGCTTTATTAAAGCGGCAACAGGCATGGCAACTGGAGATCGTTGTTGAAGTCATAATCCAAATGGCCACAGTTTGTTTTTGACGACAGAGCAGGACGAAAGAACTGGTTATCAACAGGAATGTCCAAATCGTCCGGCAGGATGCCACTGGTTGCACTACATTGGTTACACTACATCCGACGGAATGAGCGAAAGTTGGGACAAAGCCAGCGCTACAATGACTGCGTACGGGAGTGTAGCCGTTGGTCGAGGCATAGTAGGCCAACAGATAAGTACCTCTTAGATGGAAATAGCCCTGTTGGTAAAATGATTTCTTCTAGCACATGCCAGTCTACGTGTACAAGTGTGTTTTTAAATGATTTCAGGCACAATACGAAATATTTCAGCGTAAGATGCCATAGAAAAAACCATGCAGAAAATCCTCCCGGTTTGATCTAGAGCGAAATCTTCCACTTTTTTTCTATACTGTAGGTAGGTTATATTTAAATGATGAACAAATTCACTCGCATTACCATCACAGTCAAACCAGATTACTTTGTAGACTGGGACAGGGTATGGCGCCGTTGGAGGGGCAGCTGAAGACATGTAGATGACCCTGTTCGTTATATTGTCAGGAGAAGCAGATCGAATGGCTTTCAGTTCTAAGGGGTACGTATCTTTGAATACCGTATGAGACTTGAAATTTTCTAATTTTTGCACCTGATAAGCGAAGTACTGAATATTCCTTTGTATTACAAATTGAAATGTAATTAATATGCTATCACTGTGCGGAATAGAAAATGACGCAAGATTGGTTCTAATGGCTGCCGCCGCTGGAACGGCGGAGTTCACCATCAGTATTTCTAAAAGTGTGTGAAAGAGATGCATCCCGACCTTCGTAAAATTGTAAGTGGTCACAGAAATCTTCTTTTTAAAGGCGCTGATTAAGTAACGACTAAGCACCACTATTAAGCCTTGACTGGAATTAGATTGATCAAAAAACAACTCCAACTGATACGTCTTATCTGATTCCGCGGTTTTGCAAGGTCGCACTGAGCAGAATCGGCCAATCTTTGCAATGACTTTCCCATATGTGTCATAGAGCATCCAGTTACCACAGAAACCTTGGCCTTTGCAATTTGAAATGGTAGGCTCAGGCTTGAAAACAGCCAAGCCATGCCGAGAAAATGAGCCGGAACGGCAGTAGAATGGACCATTTATTGCAAAACGACATTGAACTTCGTAACCACCGTGAGTTTGTTTATATGTGATTCCAGTCAAATTCTTAGGTGTAGCAAACAGGAGCAACCATTCTCGATCCGACGATGAAAAGAAACAAGTCGGGGTCGTCACCAACGTCGCAGTAGTTAGTTTTTTAAGTGTTCCTACACGATCACCTATTGAAAGGACAGGGTTTCGAGTTAAGAAAGTGCGTATTCCTTTGACGACAAGTGGCACAGCGTCTTCTGAGCCAAGTTAAAGGGAGACATCGGAATGATATTGCCCGGCGGGCACAAGTTGTTTTTGTTTTGATTATAGCGCACAGCGCCGTCTGTTAATCAACGGTGACACTACGCTATGGCACAGCCCCTGAAGTGCTATCAGTGAGTTTAGAACACGTACCTAACCAAACGTATCTAAAAAAACAACATGTATCTAAAAACACACCCCGAGCTCACGAATTCGTGAGCTCGGGGTGTGTTTCTTACAAACTATAGTGTTTTTGGTTAGATACGTGTTCTAAACTCACTGATAGCTCTCCAGGGGCCTGTGCCATAGCGTAGTGTTACCGCTGATAACAGACAGCGCTGTGCGCTAATCAAAACAATAACAACACGTGCCCGCTGGGCAATATCTTTCGGATGTCTCCGACAAGTGGCACAGCGTCTTCTGAGCCAAGTTATTCAGAAAAGATTAGGGCAAATCCCCTAAGGTGGTAGCTTGGGTTTTTCTCGCTGTGCGCGCCCTAATCCCGCTTAAAGCCTTGGTCACATATCCACCTGGCCCCGTACGATTTTCCCCACCCGGCGGCTTGCCGTGGATTTCAGAGACCGTACGGGTCCATTACGATTTTCATGTCTACGGTGTGTGTGGTCACATATTCTAAGGCGCCCGGCGGTGCCGGTGAAAATTGGTGGAGAGTAATCGCAAGACGCCCGTCAACAATCCGTAAAGGTGCCGGCCGGATGGCGAAATTTTTTTTCCCACTCTGGTTCCGGGCTCAGATATTACTCATTTGCATATGGCCAATCATTTCTCGTGTTGTAGCTGCATAATTTATGAACACGTGGAACTGTTGAAGCTTGTGGAAACCTTTTGGCGCGTTTTCGCCTTCGTTGTCTCAAAACACATGCCTAACTAACGTACATGTAATGGGGGAAACGTGCACATGCACGTTCTTTTCATAAATTTATATAATATGGATCTAGTTTGATAAATGGTTATGGAATTGTTTTTTTCAACAAAAATTAATTGGGCCACCCCCTAGTATAAAAGCAACGATACAGTGTACCAAACTATCGGTTATTTTTTTCTAGGTACGATGAGTAACAATAGATAGATATTATGGCCTACTTTTGGATGCAGTGCGATATTGCAGTAGCCTTGAATGACATTCTACTTATCTCTGTACGAATAAAAAAAACTACGAGAAGAGGCATCGGAAATTCCAATATCAAAGCAACACACAGTGCGTTTTCAACCAGATTACAGTGAATACAATGCTGCCGATGATCCACGTTACCAATACAATTACTGACTTGATT